>JAVYIG010005070.1:0-145379 GCA_035222895.1 Strongylocentrotus droebachiensis | reverse complement strand
AAATTTCATTTAAATCGTATCATAATGTGAAAGAGGATGTAATTTAAGACACACTTCTGCAAATATTTATCCCCCCTCCCCCCCAAAAAAAAATGAGTTTGAAGACAAATATTGATTAAAGAATACATAGTTTGGGTTTTCGGTTGTACGCAGAACCTAAATTTGGTATTCTTTCATCAATATTCGACTTCAAACACATGTTTTGGAAAGCCTTGCAAGAAATGTGTCTTAAATGACATCCTCTTTCACGTTATGGTACAATTTAAAGACCATATCCGAACTGACAAATGAAATGGATGAATTAAATATCAACGGAAAGCTTATAAGCCATAGATTACAATGGTATCAATATATGCCATTCAGTGTCTGTCAGAGGAGTATCAGCTCTCTGAAAACTCGAAATCTAAAGCTTTGAAAATCGAAGTTGTCTACCTAAAAACTTGCTATCGACTTGATGACATCAGTGGAGTATGCATATTCACAATGACTTTGCCTTAATTAAGCACGGCTCATCGCCTCAGCTATATAAGTGAACCGGTCGGGTCAACATGTTATGTCGTCACTGTAACTTCGCCAAATTTGACCCCGTTGGCCCGTAATTTGGAGGGAGTGCGGAAAATGAGGTTTTAATTTACTTAATTTGTGCAATAATGAAAGGGTACATACTTTTTATTCCTTTATATTTGTTTTCTACATTCATTCAGTCTTCCATTGATATCAAGTTGTATTTTCACCGGATAGGGTCTTTGAATGACTGCATATCTCAGGATTAAAAATAGCAGATTTCGTAGAAGATTTAAAGAAAAAGAAATGTCTGTGTTCATTTCCACCTGTGGGATAAAGCATCCTGGCTAGCCAGGGACACCTGATGAAAGTAATCCGTTTTATAATTCATGAGGAAGTCAAAATCCTTTTCAGGAACCTCATCCACGGCTGAAAACACGATCATAAAATTTGGATTTGAACCGTCTTTGAACGGTACATTAAGTGAAATCATCAATAATTCACAAGCATCAGGAAGTTTGTTCTACTCTGATCCTCTTCCGGAGGTTCTAGTTTGGGTGTATCGATGGACAGATTTCGATCAGACAGGCTATGAAGTCCTCTTTCCTGTGTTACCATTGTGTGTATTGACTCATCATGGCTCTCAGCAAGACAGTCCTCATGGGGGTGGGGTGGGAGAGGGGGATATGTTGAGACAGGAAGAAGATTTACTTTACTTCCAGAGTATGCTCTTACACAATTGCGGGCTCAGAAATACAATTCAATATTTGTTATGTTGCACGTGACGTGGTTGTGTAACCTTGACATTTCCTTTTACTTATACGCAGAACACTGGAACGTTGTCGTTTTGTTTTTTTTATAAATAAGAAGCCATTATCTTTACTGAATAGAAATAAGATTTACACATGTTTTTAACAACATTGCAAATTTCCAATAATGCAACACAATAATTATGGGCAAGTTTTGAAATAAGTTGTTGTTATCAATTAAATTAGAACCCCGCCAAAATGGCTTAGATTATTATAGTTCTTACAGCGAATGAGAAGAGATTTGGAAAACGATACATAACAGTGAAACAAAATTCAGGGCATTTCACACTGATTTAATGAAACATGGTGTTCCAACCATGATATTAAATGGTGGATTCAGGGGGTATATGGAACAGATGCACCCCTCTTCCTTGGCACATGTGATACATTAATAACAATTAATTTGTTCGTTTGACAATCTTCCGACAATATATATTTTTTTCAGTTTAAGTGCTATTTATCCTGTATGTCAATCCTCTAACATGAGTGAGTATGAATGAAAATTAGTGGAAATGTGCCGCACATCAGCTTATATTCTTTTTTTTAAGTGGCCGGGAGGGGGGAGGGGGGAGGGAGGGGGAAATGGGCACCGATTGTCACAGTTTTAGATATTGATACCCACGCCGGATATAATCTGACCCAATCTCTTCTTTCTTACGAAGACAAAAAATGTTCTCAACATTTCATGTCGGAACAAAGGATCCAAACTCTTACAATTTTTAATCAGATTATATTTTGTATACATTAAAGATTTAATACTGCAGGTATCGTTTCGACACCACCACAAACGTCAAGACCTATATGGAATAAACCTTGTGCAGGCATTTAAAATTTCTTCTGTAACGATTCATTTAATTTTCCAGATTTGATGTACCCCGTTCATCTCGGAAGTAATAAATCATAAAACGGAAAGGTTGCACGACTTTGCATCGGCCTAAGCAGCAGTTATTATTAAGCGTGATTGTCGAAATCATTTATGATGGTATACTATGCTAGAGGAAACGAGAGGGGGGTAATTATATAATATTGACTGGCCTTGAGGGGTATATCAGAAATATTGACCAAGCTCAGATCATATTGCCCCGAGTCGAAAGACGAGGGCAATATGGTCTTAGCGCGGTCAATATTTCTGATATCCCCCCGAAAGTAAAGCCAGTCAATATTTTTATTGTTATCCAAATCAGACATCTAGAGCAAATACAGACATCCACCATGACAATCTCAAGAACTGAACAAACTTTGTCAAACCAGCACTGTGCATCCAGTGCTTGACACAATTTTCGATACAGTGCAAACTGTGTGCATTTGGTGTGATTATTACGTCACAATAGAGTACGCGCAAAGTGCGCAGGTTCTCGTACGCATAATAGATGCGCAATGAAAATGACAAAATACGGCGCAGTCAATACAAGATGCCCGGATGCGAGATCGTGGAAAATACCAAGGTATATTTTCACTCGTCTCTCTACACGCAAAGTCAATACGCGCAGGGAGACCAAGGAAAATACAAAGAATAAACCCCTCCGTTCCCACTGCTAGTGAAAACTAGGGCAATACGGTTTTGTAAATGACCAGCTCAGATGTCTGATACGGGTAATAATGTAGCTTATTTTGAAATAAATCTCAATATTCGACGTCATAAACGATAACAAAATATGCTATGATGATTTGATCACCCTTTCATGTTTGATCCTTTCTCAATTGCATGGATTTGATGTCATTTGATATCTGATATTGTTTTTCTTCTCGTCCTCACATGAGTCATAACTCTCTTTCTACTTTAGGATCACCAAAACAAGTAAACATTTAAAATTACCATAAAAACTATATTTATATACGTACGTGTTGCTTTCAATTTCACTACCGCTAACATCCTTGACTAGATAATGAATAGATCGCTTCCAATATAATTAAACTTTATGACACTAGAAACGCGTATTGAAAAATGTGCTTATTGATATCCATATTCATGTTAATTTGATCGAGGTTTTTTACATCACATTTTATTGCTAACATGACAAGGTTCTTTTGTAATTATATTTTCTTCCTAAATAATTACGACGCTGAATTGAATAAGACAACCTGGTTTGAAGGTTGTTCTATATGCTCAGTTGCTCACATAAAATGAACATGGTCGATATTCGACGAAATGGGCAAATATAAACTTCTCTCAAACTGCATGGGTGACATTGTAAAGTGTGCGTGACTCTTGCATGGAGAAACATTATTAAACCGTGTTAGATGTCTATAATATGAAGAGAAAAGCTATACACATCCGACCGCTTCTGTTCTTCTGTTGAAAGATCTCGAATAAAATGTGAGATTGACACCAATCCTTCAACCGTCACCTGAGAGTCACGTGACCGGGTGAAGGATGATAACGAGGCAAACAAACGAAGTATGTACGATGAAACTGATGCATATAGAATGTGCAGATTTTAGAAGGAAAATGGTGGTGAATTAAAGAGGAAAGGAGGAACGTTAGATGAGAGGGGAACATGGCATAGATCCGGTTGTTTACAACGAAGTTCACGATGATGTGGGCATGAATGAAATCAATGATACGGCCGATTTTAAATGAGACGTCTTTATGGTATGGGTATGACATATATAGGAAATAGCGGTCGAGATAATGACGACAGAGTAATAAACTAGATGTAAAACGAAATGGCTAATTGAGATACTGAACATCAATTTTTTTTATAATTCTCCTTTGTTCTCTTTCTTTCTCGCTCGTGCCTCCCCTCCCGGCCCTGTCCCCCCTTTATATAATCTCTCTCTCTCTCTGTCCCTCTCTCCCCCTCTCACTATCTCATCTTCTTCCTATCTCCTTCCATTTCTCCCCTGTCCCATTCTTCCTTTATACGACTATCTTCCCCTTAATTGCTCCCCTCTCTCTTTCCTAGTATTTTCTCTGTCCTGCACCTCGTGCATGGTTTGCTTTTTTATTATTCTTATCTGGAAATAAAAATACACGGTTAACACAACAGTTAAATTACATAACACATGAAACAGTTTTAAATAGAAAGTATAGAAGAGGAATTTACCGAATTACCTTTAAAAATGCCATGAGATAAAAATTGAAATCATTCATTGCTAAGGCTTATATCATAGTTTTAAAATGCAAATTTCTCCTTATTATTATTAATATTATTATTATTCCTCTTGTTTTTGTAGTTATCTTCTTGGCAGTGGACGGAGACACGTTACGTTCTATCATGCTGAATGCCTATGACCTGGATCTCCTCAACGGAGAATACGCCTTCATCAACATCATCCCATTCCGTGATATCGACATCTTTGGTAATGATTCCTGGGAAAGGGTAAGTTTAGCAGGAGTGTATCCATGAAGAATTTTCTTACCGGGGTGGGGGGGGGGGGGGGGGAGGGGGGGGGGGGTTTCAACAACAAAATCACCGACAAGCAAGTTTAAAAAAAACGCGATCACATCTTCCGGGTGGAACTTTAGGGTCTCAAATTGACCTGGCCATAAAGCATCATTACATGAGAGCACATTTTGTTGTTGGTGGTGGTGATGATGACAGTGGCGGTGGTGATTGTTGTTGTTGCTATTGTTTTGTATTGAAGGTATGCATTTCGGGTCGAGAGGGCACGGGTTGGTTGTGCTCCCATCCATCCGACACTGAGTCTATAGACCCCGTTCTCACTCACTTTGAAAGTGGTCTTAGTTAGACCGCTCCAGAGGAACGGGTCTTGAGGAACGGTTTGCGACCGTTCACACTCCGAGCAGTTTTTTATGGCTCAAACCGCTCCACGAGTCAAAGTGGTCTTGTTGCTATGGCAGCTCAGGTCAGCAGGTCAATTTTTCGCGCGCGGAATACAAACCGTATGTACCGTACTACATGTTTCGCACGGAACGTCACTAGCTCACTTCCGCTCAAAGTATGCTTCCGTTCACATTGCACGTTAGAGCGGTCCAAACCGCTCTTAATAAGACCCGTTCCTCAAGACCACCTCCCGAGATAGTCTTCTGGAGCGGTCCAGAAGTCCACTTCCTGGACCACTTGACCGTTCTCACTCACCTAAGAACTGCTCCTGAGGAACGGGTCTTAGTTAGACCGCTCCAACGAAGTGATTGAGAACGGGGTCAAATTGTCACACATAATAATTATATGCCAAGATGATACCTTCTCAAAGCACGATAGGGCCTCCTTAGAACTTAGAACCCATGGGTGGTGGAGCATGTGAAAAAGGTGTCGGGGTGCAGAATTCATCGTCATAAAATTGAGAGAAAATGGGAAGAGGGAGAGAGATATATAAATATATATGTACAGAGAGAAGAGAGAGAGAGAGAGCGCGCGCTATATGGTTGCAGATAAAGACAGAGAGAGGGTCGGAGAGAGAGTGCCAGGAGAGAGAAGAGAGAAAGAAGAGTTAGAGAGAGAGAGAGAGAGAGAGAGAAAGACTGGGAGATATTTTGAAGATTATGAGATCAGACATGACACGTTTTCACCTTTGAACCTGCACATTTTTTTCAATACTGGCGGAGCAGTTTCGTTGAGCCGGTGAAAATATGAAGGAGGCGATTTTTTTTCTCCATTTCCATTACCAGGGTTACGATTTTTGCTGGTTTAAAATGTTCGAAACCGACCTCAAGATCAATCCCTATAATGTCCTAGAGTTCACTGAGAGTATTAATCTGAAGACTCCTTATTTTTTGTCTTCCAATATGTTTAAAATGGTACAACGCCTGAATTTACACGATTTTGTGAAAAGAAATCATTCTTTCCAAAGCTGCAATTATTACATTTTGCAAAACAAATTTCATTCAGCACAATCCTGCGAGTATTGGAAATGTAAACGTAAAGTTACATAAAATAGTTTATTTGTATGTCTCCGGAAGTATTCCTACATTATGGACACCGTGAGGGCATAGGCAAGTACTAAAAAAACATGATGCTTTCGTCATCCTACCGCGTCCCCATTTCTCCCCTGAGTATTGAGTGGCAAATGTAGATTAATGCATTGCCAAAGCACTTTAGTGCCGTGTCAGAGATCGAACCACGACCTTTGAATTTCGAGCCGAATGCTTAAACCACTCGACTATGACACTGTCTTCCACAATTTGTTCATAGAGGACAGCTTTTGAAATTACAGGTTTTAGCCTTACGATTGCGGTTTCTCACGAAACACAAGAGATGTGCTTTTTCTTTTCATTGTGATATGTCACAAATATTTTCATCCATTTCCTATACTGAATTTAAGGCGAAAGCATAATAGGAAAGCAGCCGCATTTGTCGTGTTGAGTAATAATATGACTCAGTATTTTGACTCTCACGTCATTGTAAGTTATAATGATCCATTTCATTTCATTGATTGCAAAACCTCTTCCAAACAGGGAGATGGCCGCGACGATCAGGCGAAGAAAGCATACGAAGCTTTGATGACGATCAGGGTATTTGAACCAACCTCGTCTGTTTACAAGGATTTTGAGAAGGAGGTTATTTTGAGAAGAGAGATGAACTATAATATCACGATGGATCATGACAGAAGCTCGGTAAGACATTGTTTGCATGGATTCTCCCCCATCAATTCATGTTTGTCACTTTCCATTACGCTCTCATACTTCCCAACTGCAAGACGCTGTTGTATTTTGTCGTTTCTTAAATATATTCAGTCGATGGCGTATTTTCTACTTGTTTAACGAAATAGCGCAACTGTATTCAAATTTTAAGATTGATATCTTCTTATGCAAGCGATACAATAATATTAGAGCAAGATCAAGGAAGTTAAATTCTTTCAAAAATCCACACAAAGTGTGGTTAAAGAAATTATAAGATATATTTGTCTTTATCTATAAGGCTGTATTTTCACATGGCAAGCCTGTTGACATCATGCATGCTTTTTCCTTTTATTTCATTTTGTCATTCTTTTCCCCTCTCTACCTTTCTCTCTGTCTATTGATGTCTCTTGCTCTCTCCCTCCATTATATAGTATTTTCCTTCACTCTGTTTTATTTTCTTTCCTTCCTTGCCTTAATCTATTTCATTGCTCTCTTTCTCTCTATATATATATTTCTCTCTATCCCTATCTACTTCTCCCTCTTTCTCTCCCTCTGACTCTGTCTTTATTATGTTTCCCTCCTTTGCTCTCTGCCCTTGCTCATTTTCTCTTCTCATTTATTTATTAATTTCTGCTCTGACTGTAAAAAAAATGACTGTCAACAATTTTCATAATTGCATTGGATCAAGATATTGCCGTAACAAGATTATTGAATTTCGCAAATACAGTATGTACACATCTTTGCTCTTGATAATGTTCAACATTATGTTCGACATTTGAGACATAATCGAATCAGTCTTAATTAAATCCTATTTCATCCTATACGATTCTAGTAGTGTATGCTGAACTTTTACCTGATTTACACATTTGTAGTGATGTATACCTAATAATAAGAACAGGCCTATATTGAGTCAGTAATGCTTACATATAAATTAGGTCAAGATATATCCTGACCTGATTACATTAAATACAAAAGCTCGTCTTATAGGTTGTGGATCCGTAAGTGCATTGGTATAGATAATTGACTTTAATTCGCAACTCTTGCGAATTGGGCTTTTAATATTGGCTACCTGTTTTGTGCAGTAATGTCTAGAATTAAACACTTGTGCATATAACGAGGGGGGTGAGGCGGCACATTTTGTTGGCGTTTGATATTGGTCGGCTATTGTATTTTTATAGGCATTGAAGATAGAATTACTCGAGGAAGAAATATGACACTCTCAAAAATCAGTTCATATTTGAACTGCAGTATGGACAGTTGTCGATACCATTACCAGACAATGTTGCTATCTATCACGATCAATCGAAAATCTGATAAAAAGTGGTCACGACCTTTTGAAAAACAAGACTACCGAAAGGTAAACGATTGATCCGGTTATTAAAAAAAAGGAGCATGCTATACTGAAGGGACGGGTGCATGCACTCGTTTTGCAGATGGTTCGTTAATCCGGAAATGAAATAGAGCACTATTTCATGTTAAAGGTAAAGACCAGTATTGGCAACGCCCCATTTTAAAAAAATGAAATGGAAGCTCTCATTACCAATCATGTGAAAGAATATGTTTTGACTAATACATGATGATAAAAAATTTGCCGGGAAACCGCCTACTAATTCATATATTTGGTAAATTTATCTCTCTCATGGTCTGGTGAGAGAGATAGGGTAGTCCCATATACATCTTTCTGTGTATAGTGCTTGTAACTTTACGAAGAATGGGCCAAATTTCTTATCATTTTGATGATTCCAGAACCTTGCAGATGCTAGATGCTAGATGATCAACCTTTTTTGATCGATTCGACAACCTTTCTTTCACAATGCAATCGCATGACCATTACTGGTCTTTACCTTTAAGGATCATGGACCATGTTAAATTATCAAAATTGTGAATGCTATTTTGTTTTCGGAAATAATTATGAACCTCCGGACAGGAAAAGCCCACATGGAGCCGAAATATTTAAGATCCGACCGATTACATTGACGGAGGGAGAGAATTATTTTAATCATACAATATTATGGTAATGAAAATGTGACAAAAATTAGAATGATGATCCATTTGAATGGCATAAGGCTTAATTTCAAGAATAATTATATATTTTTTTCTTTCTTGGCAGCATAAGCTGAAGCTTTCTATGAGTATACAATTCATCTTTTATGCTTTTTGAACTTTTCTTTATTTTACACTGCAGCATATTTTTCTAGCTTCAGCTTTCTACGATGTTATGATCCTGTACTCATTAGCTATCAATGAAACGTTAGCTGAAGGAGGTGATGTCTACGATGGACATGCTGTGACAAATAGGATGTGGAATAGAACATTCGAAGGTAAAAAATGAAGATTATGGATTGGAAAAAGAGAAAGAGAAAACGAGAGAAAGACAGATCAGAGAAATCAAGATTTTGTTCATGGGGGAGGGGAGAGGGGGCTTGAGTCCCAAACCTCCTCTAGAACCGTTACTGGTGGAAGGGCCCGACAGATTATTAAAGTCACGATATTAGAGCAACGTTGTTCTCATATTCGGACAATAAAGTGCCTGAATATCCTTACATTCTGGATGCGAGTTGCCAGAATATAGGTGGAGGTGTCGTGGTATACTGGTTCATTCACTTCGCTCTCAATCCAAGGGTTGAGGGTTCGAATCTCAGCCCGGTAATAATTTTCTTTATTTTGCCACCCTCCACCCAGGAGTGAATGGATATCTGGCAATAGTTGACAGGGAGATAATAGGGGCTTTTAGATTTGCGTGGACTGATACGTGTGACGTCCATTCAAGGCAGTGCATTAAAAGGACGTCGATCGTAGCAATTCACGTTGTCGTTGTGCAAATCTAAAAGTCCCTAATAATCACAAGAACAGCAATGATGCTGGGAAGGCTTGCATGGGTAAACAAAATTATAACCAATAACATTATGAATAATACTATCAAAGAATATCCTCATAATTTATTCAGAATCGATGTGCCCAAATGTGTAATTTGTATACCTTATCTAATATTCTGATGACAAAAGCTCACATATTTTGTCACCATAACGGCATAAGATTGTGTCTTTTTGTCTCGCTGACTAAACTATCTCGCAAAATTTAGAACGAGAAAGTTGAAATTCGTGCAAGAAGCGTCAGCCCCACCCTTTTGCGAAATATGCCCCTACTCCTATAGGTCCACATCTTTGACAACCTGCAATAAAGAGGTGTAAGACAATGATATACCGCTGGCATGACTATATTCCTCCGTCACTGTGAACATTTGCACAGGTCAGGAATCGATTTTAGAACTAATGTTGATTGAGTATACCTCAGTTTAATGATATCTTGTGGCCGGGGAAAAATTATGAAACGTGCCATTTTAAGCTTACTTTCTACGTTAAAATAATATTGATGAATGATAAATAGACCATAGGATGTACGTGTAAATCGTGATATTCACTTTTCTTTGTATTTTCAAACTATATTTATATAAAGTTGGACGGCCTTGAGTGGTCAGCTGAATAGCGAAGGCGTCGCGTGTTTGGAAGACCAGTGCGATGATATTTATAAAGAGTGTGTGATAGATCGCTACTTCAAACGAAACGGAGATATAATCATTATTGTATGTCATTTTTAATCAAAGATTTTGAGCGAACCAGAAGCAATCGGTATTCTTGTCGTTCCACTTAAATGTATTGTACATGTTGACTGATCAGTAATGTAAACTGTGAACAATAATAGGGCCCTATCGATTACTTGTGTGTGTGAGAGAGAGAGAGAGAGAGAGAGAGAGAGAGAGAGGGTGGACAATAACCTGGGCAGTACCACGTGCCGTAGACCTAGCATTTTCAGTTGTATTTTGTCTGGGCCTTTAAACGGCAGGGATGTACACCGCCCCACCCCCCTTATACTTGGTATGCCACAGTTTTAACACTTCATCGTAATTAAAAAAAAAAAAAAATCCAAAACCAATGCATCCCAACATTCGGGAAGGCCAATATTTTTGCTCAATAATTGTTCGGATTTTAAAAATCTCAAATCAAGTGCCTTAATATTTCGTTAGCAACTCAAATCTCTCCCTCAATAATGACATTGTTCCTTTAATGAGAGTCCACACTCACTTAGTAAATATCACACTTGTCTTCAGCTTTTGCGAACCTTGTAATTGCTGTCAGGCCATTTAGTAAAAGGTAAATACATCTTGATATAATGTAAACTCAAAGTGATTGACATACTATACCTAGAAAAGGTCAACAAATTATCGAAAAACGTATCGTAATAGTTAGCTCCGCTTTGATATTTCGTTCTGCATCAGCATTTTTTTAAAACATCAAATGAGCAAAACGTTTCCTTGCATAATCCGAAATTAGCTTTTTATATTAATGCTTATACAGATTAGTCAAAAGATCTTTTTCTTTTGTAAGCTCCCTCCAAATAGTGTTACTCAAACATCAGCTTTTCATTAATTTTAAAAGGCGTATTCAGTAGACCAACAACTGATATAAAAAAGGGGCAGAAGTTACCCAGGCAATCCCACGGGCCGTAGACCCCACGCCTTCAACTCTACACGTATTTGTGTATTTAGGTATCTTAAATATCTGATAATTGATTCTTAGGATAGCATTTATTATTTTGTTTGTATTTTTTCTTTATTATAACTGTATTTCAGGACTGTATGGACAGGTTGTGATCAATGAAAATGGTGATCGTGATTCTGAATACACTCTATGGGACATGACTGATACAGAAAACGGTACATTTGAGGTAAGGAATAATACATTGGTTTTTATGTCGCGATAGTCCCGATTACACAGTTTTAAAACTAATCTACAAATAAATTACTATCACTTTTACTGTTTAATAGTAGTATTTGACTTTATTAGAAAACGTGATTTGCACGAAGGTAATTTGCCACGAAGTCCATATTACTATCATGATCACTATTAATATTATACTGTTAATATAACTATTTCGATTTACATTATTATTAGTATAACTTTGCGATTGATATTACTATTAGTATTACTTTTAATACTGCTACTATTTTTTTTTTAACCATTACCATTAATATTGATATTATTAGTATTAATATTATCACAATTATGATTTTTACCGTACGGTTGCTATTATTAATATTACTAGTATTATTATTCCTACATTACTATCGCTACTATTATTTATATTACTATTATACTTCTACGGCTATTACTACTAATTTTACTACTACTGCTACTACTCATGGGCGTCAATCCTTACGTAATACATATTGTTCAGGGGGGATGAATGAATAGATCATCCCCCCTGAACAATAGGTATCAATTACAGATCTACGCCCATGCTACTACTTTTACTTCAACTACTACTACTACTACTACTACTACTACTACTACTACTACTACTACTACTACTACTACTAATAATAATAATAATAATGATGATAACACTACTATAAATGCTGCTATTTGTACAACCACCAGACACTGCCTCTATTATTACTACTTGTCATACTACTACACTTCTACCATTAATATTTTGTCACTACTCCGAATTATAACAACATGCCTAGAGTTGCTACTATTATACTACCTTTACTAACGGAATCAATTTATTGGACTGATCTATCTTATTTCGTATACACCTCCGCACATATCCCCCCCCCCCTTGCATCTTTCTTGACGACATCTATACATCTAAGCGTGCCTTCCAGCTCTCCTCATCTCCCCATTCGCTCTTCTAATTTTCGTATTCAAATTGTACTGACTTTCAGTAAGGATGATCAGCCTTCATCAATCACCACTGTTCTCCTTTGACAAGGGCAGCAACCTCTGTTTCATCTCTAGTATAATAACTGTATGAAGGCTTATTTGGATTTGGCTTGCTAGTTTGGCGTAACTCTTCCACTGTTCTTTTAAAGCATGCAAATTACCCTTGATGTATAGCCAATGGGGAAAAGAGAAAATAAAGAGAGAGAGAGAGAGAGAGAGAGAGAGAGAGAGAGAGAGAAGAAGTTTTAAAAAAAAAGGACAGACAGAAAGGAAGAAGATAAATAAAAAAAGACGAAGAAGGAGAGGAAGAGGAGGAGGAGGAGGAGAAAATGATAATGAAAAGAAGAAATGTTTTGTGCAGTTTCATAAATCAATGTATTGTCTACCCATGTACAATTTCTTCTTCTTCATTTTGTTTTCTTGCCAATATACAAGTCAGAGGATGATGTGCATGGACTTTCTGGAAGCATTTTTTCTCCCTTTAGGCGAGCAGCGATATAGCATTTAACTAATGCCTGAAAACGATTTTTGTCAACAAAATTGACCACTCGAGAAAGATAATACGTCAGAGTGTCAGGTCAAGTCTAATGGGATGACGTTCAGTGCCAAAATTAGATGGTAGCTTTTTGTATAAGTCGGCGTACAATATACACGATTTAATTCATTTTTATAGGTTTACGAACCTTTTTCCATAGTATGGAAGTAATTTACATATAGTCGGGTTTATTCCAGTGGTTCGGTGTAAAAAGGTCAGAGGTAAAAGTGCCAGTGATAAAAACGTCAGAGATATTCTTATCTCTTACATTTTTACCTGTAACATTATTACTTATGACATGTTTACCTCTGATATTCTTAACACCTGACATTTTTACCTCTGACGTTTTTACCTGGCGTAATTGAAGTAGCCTGACGGCATACGAGAGGACAAAACAAAGACGTATACACGAAAACACACCACAGAGATATCTGCATAATTACAAATCACGTTTTATAATTTCACACAGACACATCTATTTTTAATGGTACGTTTGTATTCCTTTTCATTACTTCGCCTAAGATTGTTGGGAACTTTTACGTGACCGCTACTGGACTTCGCTACACCCCTACTCTAAACAGATCGATTGTTTGGCCTGGTGGAGCTACGACGCCACCATTAGACAGTCCTATCTGTGGATTCTTCAATGAAAATCCCGAGTGCGAAGAGAAAGGTATATACTGACAAAATAATTGGTGCTATTTTGTGATGATTAAAGCAGGAATGTCTCGTTGATATTACGTATATCATCGTTTTTCCATCTTAGAATAAGAGAAAATTCTTATACCTGTAGTACTATTCTTAAAGTATTTGATAAATGGCTATGCCCCATTGGCTATACCTTACATTAGTGTCTTGATATCTGTAATAGCATGAGAAATATACTCTAACATCATTATACCTTTATCGTCTTACTAACTATATTTACGTAAAAGTTAGTTCAACTCACACCAAAAATCCATTTAAAGATATTTGGTAGCTCTTTAGAACTGTCTAAATCTGTAAAAAAAAAAAAAGATGTCAGTCGTTGAGTGCAAAGTATACTAATTGTGAAAAAAATAAAAGTGCTCTTGGACTTTTTTCAAAGTGAGTGTCATCCCAAACTACATGCAATGCGTTCTTCGTTATGATTAGTTTTTAAATGGTGTCATATTTCATATTGACATGTAACTTGAGATCTAGTTCTTCCCTTTGAAGATAATTATATGTTCATGATATTCATATAGCTTCCATCACTCATTCGACGGTATTACTGACCATGTAGTACTCGTATAAGTCAGCCAGTGTATGTCCATAACCAATTGCGTTAAAGAAAATTGAGCTAAACATGAAATAAAGTGTTTGGAAATAAACTTTCTTATCGACCTTTCTGAGACAACGATCACAGTAGCGTTTTAGGTATTGTGAATAGAGAACAAAAATGCACTAGTTTCAACAATGTAATTCATCGCTGTCTTCAAGGTTAAGTTAATAGTGCGTACTTTGCTACGCCTAATTCTTTAATTTCATTGTGAGAGCAGAAACCATTTCTTTACAATATAAATTGAATCTGACATGGAAAAAATAAGTCAAGATACCCGCATAGGTTGTAGTGACATTTTATGCAACCTTTTTGCCTCCAGACAAAAGAACTTTAACTTTCAGTGGTTTTCCACAAAAGTTCGTCGTGACTGCTAACAATATCTAAATTTCTACTGTATAGGTGCAAATTTGTGATGGACGACCTCTTTTCCCAATTAGATTTAGATTTGCTTCAGAGCGACCCACCCTTAATTTCATTCTTTGAATGGCCAGAATTCAAACCATTCAGTGTTTTTTCTTCTCAATATAACTCGAGACATGTTGTCCCAAAGTTCAATATAACGCCTTAGGTGGGAATGGTCAATTAAAGTTATGCGGTAATAATGTGTGATACGCAGAAATGTATATATACGGGAGCAAGGGGGCATGTGCCGCAATCGAATGGTGGAGGGGGGAGGAATAAGAATGACCCGTGCCCCCCCCTTCCCGCCCCGAAGACATAGACTGTGATCTCGAGATACGTCACGGAAGCACAAAATTAACCCATTTCTCGCAATCTCGGTGTAGTAGAATTAAGTGTCATCTGTATTTCTGTTCCGCTACGTCCATCCACATGCAGAGCTCATAAAGACATCTTCATGACTTCTGTGCGTCCATCCTTCCAACTGCATTATTTCAACGTCTATAATCGAATTGTATTCTGGTAATATAACTGTGGAGAATCTCTTCGCTTTCTCCTCGGTGACTCAATTATTCAAACAAATCTGCAGTATACTAAGGGTCATTTGGCCGGTGAAGTATGCTGTATTGTTGATTAAGCCTGTTAGCCTATTATCGTCCTTGACAATAACCATGAGTTTGTTGTTGAGGTATATTTTCATCGTTATAATAAAATCAAAATACATAAATAGTCTATGTTGGCATTGGAATTTTCTTCAAAAAATTAGGCGAACCTGCACCAATATTTACTGACCTCGACATTAAGTTTGATCAAGGTGATCGGGGTTATAGTTCTATTCAGATATAAAGTTAACAGTATTGATTGTACTATTCAAACTTTATTTATTCACTACACGTTCCTATATTCGCTGCGTAGTACGTTACTAAATTACTAAATGACGGTTTCCCCACTTGATTCTTCAGATACAAATTATTCAACATCATGGTCGAGGCTATTATTGAATTATGAACAATATTGTCGTTATATACTTTAAGTATTAATTATTAACTTTATTGAACAAATCATTCTAACTATTTTATATGGCAAAGTGGTGATGACCTTGCATTGTTTTTTTAATTATTTAATTAATTTATGTATTTATTCAATGTAAGTCAATTTAATCTAATTTTTTCGGTGATCGCATCTCGAGTAATTGTGGTCATTAAAAGCATTCACTATTGTTATGCCTTTTTGAAACGTGCTTGGACGTGACTTTGCTAGTTTTTCGACCGGTTATAAGGTTCTCTCGGTTATCGAGATTCAACTATATTATTTCCTTACCCAAGCACATGACGTTGGCAAAATGATCTTCGATTGTGTTCAGTTTGCATTTACATTCAATTAGTCACGCACGTTTAATTTGTGCTCAATGTCAGGCCAGATAAGCAAACTTTCTAAAGCGAATTGTAAAGTGTTATAAGAAAAATTGGTAAAAGAGGTAATTTCCCTTACCCCCAGTAAATTAACCTTGAACGCATATTATGGTCAACAAAAGCTTGAAACTTTGCTATGTCCAAGAAAATTACACTAAGCCTACTTTTGAAAATTCATTACTCATGCAGAAGAACCCTCAAACTCAATGCACTTGTTTCATATCAAGGTAAGATATCCAATTAAACGCTAAAATGAAATATTACACTTGATAACCAAATTACTGATCGAACGTTATAATTTTGCTATGAAGATCAATAATGTGGATATCGTCTGTTGAGTCTCATACAGCCTTTTCACACAATGGGTAAAATTCATCGTATCTTAGGGACGTTAACACTGGTAGAAAATCTGAGTTTATGCCTTGTTGGCTCTCAACAGACGATCTCTCTCTCTCTCTCTCTCTCTCTCTCTCTCTCTCTATCTCTCTCTCTCTCTCTTTCTCTCTCTCTCTCTCTCTCCCTCTCTCTCTTTCTCTCTTAATAATTGTTTTTTGTTCATTATCGATTTCAACAGGTCTCTCATCATTATTGATAGCTGGAATGACAGGCCTGTCAATTGTTCTGATCGGGACTCTTATAATCTTCCTCGTGTACAGGTGAATAGCAAGTCATTTTCGTATAATGGTTTAAGCTGTCATATTTGCACCAAATCTTGATGACGTTGTATTATTTTAAATTGATATTAATTAATGTTTATAGGCGTACGGGTTCAATATATTTGTAAGGCTGCCATCTATTTCATGGTTTTAAATTTTGTAAGAAAGCAAACCATAATGAGCAATTTGACATTTTATTGCAATGGCAATATTATCCTTTCATCAGAATCATGATAAATAGTAAGATATCAAAAATACACATAGACTGCCTCGCTGTCCGAATATATATATAAGTGGCAGCTGCTCGAATGTGAGAGTACCAATCATATTCGAATGTGAGAGTCCCAATCATATTTGAGGAGATATATTATATAAATGCCTGGGAATTAAAAAAAATAAGGAGGGGTGGGTTGAGGTGCAGCCTCCGCATCCTTGTACCGTTGTGCTTTTTATATCATTATCCATCATAAATATCCCACGCAGAGTAAGCTCTCTTTTACATGTTGTATTCCTCTTGGAAAGAAACCTCACGATGTGAAATTTTTCCACTCAATATTTTCCTGACCGAGGCTACTTATATTTTTGAATGTATTACAATTCGATGCATCATTTCATCAGTAATCGCATTTTCATTGAACCGTGCCTGTGTATCAAAATGAGAATTATGAATTTTTAATGCATTTAATCACTAATCACCATCAGCTGACTATTATGCTAATGACTAAAATGTTTGACCTAAATGTAGACTCCATGCATATATCTCTGTCACACACTGCCAACCACTTCCACCCAACAATCAAATCGACTTTAGATTTTTACTTTTGTGCCGCTTTTCACACACAGCCATAATCCATATTTTAATTTATTGGGGAAAAACGGGAACAAATTAATGAAAGCTGCAGAAACTCTCAATTATTCAGTGTCTCGATTTTTACGCGGCCTTCCTTTAAAACAGCTACTGACTGACGTAAGCTCCCTGAATAAATATAATTGCCTGAACTAGGTTTCTAGAAAGAAAAAAAATGATGTGATAATTTGAATTGCAGTAACTATCGGAATTATTTCCTATTTTCTTTTAACAGGAAGATCAAGAAGGACACTGAAATTCTTCGCATGTCGTGGAAGATCTCTTGGCTGGATCTAATCTTTCCAGAACAAACCAAGTCGGGAAATTCACGATTTTCAGGCTCATTTGTAAGAGTGCTCTTCATTATCTTACCCTGTTTTGTATTCAATAAGTTCAATTGTTTGCTCGTATTTTGTTTTACTTGTTCTGTTAACGATTTAATAAGCACGTATATAAGGATCATCATCATAATATAAAGTTCGATAAACATTGTGGATCACAAGATACGGAGTCCGATTTTTTTTTTTGCCACAGCACAAAACATGGCTATAATGCCCTTTGGCAAGACATTAATCTACATTTGCCACTCTCCACCCAGGTGAAGTAAATGGGACTCTGTAGGAAGTACTTCCTTGAACGCGTTAACGCCTTTTCATGGCGGCATAGCTAGGCGTCGTGATAACATTACCTTGTATTAAGCGTCGTAGAGTATATTTGTTTTGTGCCTGCGCTTTACAAAATGGCACCTATTGTTATTAATTTCATAAAAAGTGGTAATGTGTATCTAATATGCCACGCAAGCGGATATAATAAATATCCGTGAAATGATCCTACGTGATGTGAATATGTGGTCACATCTGCTCTACAAAGGGGAGTACATACAATATCATGAATAAATTAAATATCAGCGATGCCAAATTTAATTAAATCTCCATTCATTTACGAGCTCATACCACTTTCATTAATCCGAACTAGAGTAAAGCTTTGTCGAATAGTCACACCAAGTGACATATATTACATTTAAAATTCTGCATTTTCCCTAAATTGAGAGAAATGTAAAATGAAAATACAAGATAGAAGTTTGGTTGTTCATTTTATGCCCAATGTTTATGATCATAAATTTCTAAATGAATGCTTTCACCCCAAAGTTTATCGTCTATCCTTTTTAAAGTAATGTAGGGCTATGGTGTTGGCAAAGCTTTTCTCTGCCTTGTTAATGATATTGCAATGTAGCCCTGCTTGATTCTTTCTAACTTCTTAGTAATCTTTCGGGGGAAAATTCCCGTGTGTACCATTTAATAGGCTTCATTATGCTTGGGTAAAAGTCAGCAGTAGTCAGCGTCAATTACGCCACCTTGCTTAAGCCGTCATTAGAAGAGTGCCTGTATGTACTTGATTGATGCTCACTCTTTCAAAGCATATTAGAAGGGTTTCGATTGTTACATTATGCAGCTCTTTAAATCGGAAACTCAGCGCGGCGTCCTCCGTCTCTCACCATCACTTAATACCAATGGCAGCACCAGAGTGTTTTATTACAAGGTGGGAGGGGATGGGGAGGGGTGCTCAGTTCTCAAATAAAAATAAGGCGAAAAGTTGGTCGATCTCGAATTTAGCGGTAGCTAATATTATTTACAATTTAAAGATTTTCAATGCTGCCTAACAAGTAATAATGCAGGTTGATTGTGCAGACTGACATGTTTGAGCATATAACATGCAAGGGGCACCCCTACACACATGCACAAAATAATCTGTTGTTAATCCACTCTTATAAAATTATCAACGGTACAAAATAAGAGTTGCATACAATGTCAACGATAATAATATATATATATGTGTGTGTAGAGAGAGAGAGAGAGAGAGAGAGAGGCTTTTAAAAATTATTATTAGTTTACGAATTGCCTTAAACTGAGAGAAGGGCTATAAAATTACTAAAAGGAACAATAGTTTGAATCTATTTTAATCCGAATTCTGTTCCTCTATAATTATGAAACGGTATTGGTTTAACTTTTTTTCATTCTTGATCTCTTTCATTTATACATCAACTTTAGATGCTAAACAATTCTATTATCAATAGTAATGCTTTTTTTATTATCTTTTGTCGATGTTTAAGGTAAGCTGTCTTAGCGAGAGAGGTGGCGTTGTGAATAATCCCAAGTCTCAGGTCTTCGCTACCATTGCACATTACAAGGTAATTATGTATCACACTATCATTTCATTTTCATGAAGAAAAAAAAACACTCAATGTCCTCCATATTTAACCCGCTGTGCAAGAATATTATTTGAACTATTGCAAAAGGTTGGTCAAACCTGATCAAATTTATCAATAACATTTTACCTATTGAACAAAAGAGATCTATGCACGTTCAATGAAAATTATATTCAACATACCATTTTATTCAAATCATGGATTACATCATGAGCAAAAAGCTGCTTTGGAAAATGTAACATGGTTTGGACTGTTAGAGTGTTATCATAGTAATTATCCAGGATCTGCAACACAATAAAGTAATTTCACGAACGGATGCATGCTGTGAAGTGGAAAATAGTCTCCACGTATAACTTCAATATCTAATTTCAGCGCCTATACAATAATTGATACGATATTGTGATTTATTGTAAAGGATTAAAATGGGTCAATCTCAAAACGGTGCTTCTAAATACTGGACTAACTAGAATAGAAGCCGTAATTGTAACGAAAGTAAAATGGGTTAGTGTCATAGCGGGCTTCTACAGTATTTTAGATTCGATTCGATTGCCAATTACGAGTTGCTCTCGTTTTGCTAAGATGTATAAAGGAATACCTGGAATTAGGTTGTGATCAAAACTTGTTCAAAAGTTTCTAATTGAAAACTATGCACCATTTCTACCAAGCATAACAATTCAAAGAAATGATGTTATGAGGTCGAATCAGTCATATGAATAAGTTGAACATAATTATATAACTTTCGTTCCATAACAATTTAAGTACTGTGAAGAAATTACATAATAAGCCATTTTCAAAATGTGTTCAAATTTGTACAAGTTTACCTATACCAAGGAGCTTTTCATCTGTTATTGTTCACATGTTATTTTACTTCAATATATTCAGAATCCAAATTACATATTAATTGTCGCTAGGTACATGAGGTAGGACAAACATTATTATGGCTTCTAACGATTAAAATTCAATTATTCTTAACAGGTAAACGAAATAATACGTAACTAGACACGCACTTAACAAATACGCATGCAGTAAATTTGATTACATTACGAAAATGGCCTATTATGCACCACTTTTATCACTTCCTGACAACTAAAAGTCGGAAAATTGCTTAATGGTGTTCTGTTGTTATTTCCAGGGTCGATTGGTGATGGTTAAACGAATAGAGAAGACGAAGGTTGATCTAACCCGTGCAGAATTGAAGGACTTTAATAACGTGAGTTTGGAGAATACAGGCACGCGGGTTTTTTGTTTAAAAGCACCACTTAAAACATGCAACAATAATACCCTAGTCACATCGACACAAGACCACACACAGACAGAAGAAAAATTCATTCGATGGCTAAACATTGTGTCGGTTTGGAGTCGATTTGGTGTTGGTTTGGCGGTGCGACTGAGGTACACCGTATATATCACGGTTTAATACAGACGTTTCCTGCTCTCGCGCTGTTCATATCTCATTTACTTTCGCGTTGTATTTATTTTCACAGGCGTTGCCTTATACATGTATATAAATATATATGTATACAGTTAATAACTAAATTACTAATACCCTTACCTAGTTTTATAACTTTTGAAGTATGTGAAATAAACTATTTGTCCCAATTCATGTGTCTTGAGAATGTGACATATTAAATTCAACCAGTCCACCTTTTCATTCTTGAGTTCTGACAAACATAAAATACATCAAATTTACAAGGGTTTGTGAATAAGTTAGTTACTAACTGTGTATACAAACCTACATATAATATTCAGATGAGCTCAGGCGCGGATCCACGGGGATGGGGGGGGGGGGGGGGTGGGGATCCCCTTGCAAAAAAAGAAGAAGATGTTAACAAAGATGGTAACGTTAATTTTACCCTTCTTGAACAAAAATGAAAATGCCCCCCCTTTTTTTTTGCTCAAGGGGGGGGGGGGATGGGTGGATGTTGAGGCGGAAAATTACTGCTTACCCCCCCCCCCCCCTCCCCCTGCTTATCGCCGCTAAATATTTTCTCAAGATTTGCTCCCCCCCTCCCCTCCCCCCTTTTGACGCCGGCTGGATCCGCCCCTGGAAGAGATCAAAGATAAGTCTTAGAATAACGTCGGAATCGAATGATGTTGTTTCTTTCCCATTCTTGGTGTTATTTCAACACTTATTTTTCACCACCTTCGTTCGATATTAAATGGGGTTGTTTCAACCTAACACGAACGCAAAGACCTTCATGAAATCAACCAAAGGAAATTCCCTTGTCCTTCCGCTAATGAAATTTTGGAACATTATGAAGACATAATATCACGAACACGATAGCAACACTTTCGAATCAACCTAAGGCAAATTTGAGCAGCTTTGTACGTCACATATTGAAGTGTGCGAACATTATACAAGAACTGAATATTATTATTATTATTTTATTTTTTACAAAGACGTATTACGTAGTCCGAACATGATTTCTATAGGGCATGCGATAGGGTATTGGAACTGCCCTTGAGTTGATATTTAAACAATTTATTGTCGTGTTCTGACGTAATCCGGACGGTAGGGCATTGAAATTACACTTAAGTTGATATTTCTCGAAAGTCTTTGCGAGCATGTTACACTTACCTGACGTCATAGAGATATGAATATGGAAGTTAATGATTATCTATGGCTTTATTTTGCAGTGTTTGCTGTTGTTTTCTCAGATAATACTGTTCATTGTGTTATTAGTTTGTCTCTGACAAACAACTAAACTAATATTGATATAATATATTTCTTTTTAATCATTTAGTGTACTTTGGAAATAACAGGTGTTTATGTTTTCATTACAAACAAAACAGCTGCCTATTCACTCTATTCATCACTAACAGATCAATATAACAGAGAAGAAGGATTGCACATTACTTTAACGTTCATTAATGACATTTCTGATGTTTATCTCCCGACCTTTCAATCCATCTCAATTTTTCATCAGCTTATGTGAAGTCTATTTTTGTCAGAAATAGCTGTATATCTCACTTTGTATGGAAACTCTTTAATAATTCAAAATCTGCAGATGCGGCAGGTCGAACACAACAATCTAGCCCGATTTGTGGGAGCCTGCGTGGATATCCCCAACGTTTGTGTCGTCATAGAGTACTGTCCTAAGGGGAGCTTGCAGGTAATCTATAAACAATGGCGTAGCTACAGGGAAGGACATGGAAGGGACATGTGCACCCCCCCCCCCCCCATCATCGAGTGGCTGAAAGTAGAGAGAAAGAAAAGGCGAGAAAGGAGAAAAGGGGGGGGATTCCGAAGAAGACGTAGTGACCACCTTCAACACCTCCTAATCAGTAGCCCTATAAATCTTTTTTGTTTAATTAATAAGACCGATGTCCCCCCCGCCCCTACTCTCCCCCATCGTTCCATTGCCCCCTTAATGGTTGGAATAACGCTACTCGCCACTGTAAATAAAGAATATTATCAAAAGAACGGCGCGGATTTTGACCAAGCCAACAGGAATAATTTTCGAATTAAAATTCAAATGAAATCTCCCTTAGTGGGAAAACGAAACGCCGCAATGTTACTGACTTTTCAGTTTGGCTATTTTTAGTTTCGTACAATCAATTTTCTTTGCAACGTTGTAATCATTAGCAGTACCAATCTTTAAATAATTGTCAGAATGAGACAAGGCCTACTTTATGTCTCTTTAGCATGAGAGAAGTCATTCACTCTCTTTCACTAATATTTATTTCAGTTTTTTCATCATTATAAGCTAAATAGTAAAAGTAAAAGTAATATTTATGATCATATGCAAATAATCTTTAAGCACGTTCTTTTCACCATTTTTCTTAATTCAGGCGACATGGTTACTTCATTTTTTACTTGTGAACATAATAAAGAAAATACTACAAAAGTGGTTTTGTTTTAATACTCTTAATAATGTAAAGACTTATTTTTTTACTTTCAAACTGCGGTTCTAAAGGACATTTTGGGAAACGATAGTTTGAAGTTGGATGCCATGTTCAAGGACTCGCTCATCATAGACATCATCCGGGTAAGTGAATATAACATGTTGCGATAAACAAACCAACACGTCAGTCATGCTGTATTTAAAGTGGCAGTTTATTTTTGTTTGTATAGAAAGATTATTTTTAATGTGTTTAAACATGTACATATATTTGATTTGTTTATTTCTTTGAAGATTATTAATAGATAGCCTGTGGAGGGCTAAACATTTGAAGGGGAAAAAATGCTGTATTTTTAATCCCGAGTTTTTTTTAATCACTTTTCATATCATGTTTTAACTGTACTGCTAAATCTACCAACTTTGCATAGTCAGTTAAAGAATTGGGAATGCATTAACATCTTTAAATCAAGTCGGATTAACAGAAACTATCAGAGTGTCAAAGTATTCCGTGCACAAAACTAATGTCGATGTCTCGTGGTATAGTGGTTTATTTACTTGGCTCTCAATTCAAGGCTGGTTGCAATAATGTTCTTTGGCAAAACACTTATCCACATTTACCCCCTCCAAACGGATTTGGATCCCTTTTCCACAGGAAATGCAGTTTTTATACAATTTTTCAAATCAATTCAATTTTATTTCATTCAGTTAAAAAGACAACATTTCATATAACAACCAGCTATATAACATAAAATACACAATAAGAAGATATTTTACATTTGGACATAAAATAAACTGAATTGGTTGCAACCTGAAAGGAAAAAAATAATCCTTATATAAATGTTGATCCTTTTTTATAATAACAAAATATGAAATATACCCGTTACTAAATATTTTACTATACACAAATCAAGACAACAAACATACATACAACAAACAAATAAAATATGTCTTGAATTTAAATGATTATTGCAGTTTATCTAAAAGAAATTTCTTATACCTACGTTTAAAAACATTTACACTAACATAATTATGAATACCGATGTTGTTACTGTTGATAAATAAGACTTAATAATTATTATTATTATTATTATTATTAATATTATTATCATCATTTTTACTATTATCACTATCATCATTATTATTATTATAATTATTATTATTTTCATTATTATTATTGTCATTATCATTAACATTATTGTTATTATTATTATCATCATTTAAAGCTAAGAGATTAATTTATTCATCGACCAACATGTTTCCACAGGGTCTTCATTACCTACACAATAGTGTGATAGGAGTCCACGGACGGCTTACATCATCCAACTGCGTGGTGGACAGTCGTTTTGTTCTCAAGCTTACAGACTTTGGGCTTCCAAGGTTTCGAAAATCGGATTGCATTACGCATGATGATGATGCTATGATAGAGAGACAAAGTGAGTAAATATCCCTTTCTTGCATTCTCTGGATACTCATCATATTCCCTAGTCACATTCAGAGGCAGTGCTACAGGGAGGCATAGTGCCTCTACTTTATCAGGTACCTGAAAACTTCCCCTTTTCATATCTGGTTAGTGGGGTACTAATGTGCCCCCCTTTACCTTTTTAAGAGGCGCTCTTCCCCCTTATAATAAGTGCGTGCCTCCTTGCTTAGCTCGCTCCAAAACGAATCATCTACACATAACTGGAAATTGCGATGTGGGTACATCATCTACAACGATGTAATGATATCGTTCATAAAGTGTCGAAATTTTTCGATAGGACATAAATAAGAACGAAGGGCATTCCAATGTCTCAAATTAGTATTATTCACCTTCTGTTAAATCTTTTTAGGTGTCCCTTTTCTTCGAATGTGATATTCTGTTCTTGTTGCCCCTTCCCCCTCCTCTTGAAAGACGCTTCACCGCCCCTGGTCACACCAGCGAGAGCGATAATCGACTGAATAGCCAAAACCGGTTAGTTTAGCGGTGTGACTATATAGAGTAATTCATGAAAATATTGACATCTCTGCCTAACGGCTGAGTAGGTCTTCAATAAATTGGCAGTTCTTGTTGTTTCTTACAGAACTGTTATGGAAGGCACCAGAGGGGGTAAATGATCCTTGTGCTGAACCAACACACGAGGGCGATATCTACAGCGTTGGCATCATTTTGCAGGAAATAGTGACACGGAACCCGCCGTACGAAGAAGTTCGGCAGATTATGGACATCGAAGGTAAGTGCCTTGCATGCGATGCGAACCGAACGGTAGGGAGACGGAGACAGAAGACCGACATCCCATGAGACCGACAAAACAAAGAAAAATGAGGGCTGTCTGTCTTGAGAACTCTAAAAAACAATGTCAAAAGACCCGCGAGACCGACGTAAGTAATCGGTCTCGTCGGCCTCGTGGGTCGTCGGGCTCAGAGGCTGTAGGCGAATGGTAGATTTCTCGCGGGAGGTTTCAATAAGGAGATGAACATGTACACTTAGAGGCTTGACCAAATCCTCTATTACTCCAAAATTAGCATCTTATCAGGACAATAACCCCTTGGACAATCACCACCCCCCCCCCCGGGAAATAACTCCCTGGAAAACTACCCGCCAAGGACAATTACCCCCACCCCTGAAAATTACCCCCTAGAACATCGCCCCCCCCCCCCCCCTTTCATTAAAGGGGGAGTCCAACTTGATAATAAGTTGGTTTGGTTTGGGTTATTTCGGGTGGAGGGGGGCGGGGTGGGGGGGGGGCGGATGATTGCCCAAGGGAGTAGTTTCTAGGGTGGGGTAATTGTCCTTGGGAAATAATTTTCCGGGGGTTATTGTTCCGGGGGGGGTGTGGTTGTCCTTGAGGAGGGGGGTGATTTTCCGGGAGTAGTTTTCCTTGGGAATAATTGTCCCGCTGGTCGGGGGCGATTGTCCAGGAGGTAATTGTCCTAGAACAAATTAGCATATCTTCCAGCTTTCCAATTTAGGCGCAGAATTTCCTCCTATATTTCCATACCTGCAGATAAGTGTTCATATCTTGAGGTCTATCTCTAATTGAAATTGTAACATCATGAGCATAATCATTTTTTGATACAAGCCCTTTGTGTTGAAATAGATATGGTGATATATTTTTTTCAGTTTAAAAGGATTGATAAAACCAAATGCGGAAGGGGGCAGGGGCTGAAGCTCTAACCGTGATTTTGAAGAAGAAAAAACAAACATATTCCGGCAACGGTCATCTCGTATTTGAACAGCAAGGTAGTCTATTTTCAGTTTATAATTATCATAAAGTAACTTTTTTTTCACTAAAGTACAGTTCATATATTTTTCTCACTCGCAACATAGGTGTTAGGGAAAAGATTATCCATCTACTAGTTATTGAACGTCGAATTGAAATGCAAATCAAAAGATTCTGGATAGGCAAGACAGACGTCCATCTCTTATTCACAATTGGTCTCGATATATTTCCTTTTATAAATTTATTGGCAGACATCCTGATGAAGATCAAGGAGAAAAGAGATCCTCCTTTCAGACCCAAGGTGGCGCCAAACTCATGCCGTCCAGAGATTCATACTGTGATGACGTCATGCTGGGAGCAGCAACCAGAGCTGAGGCCATCCACTGCTTCGCTTCTATCAAGCATGAAGAAACTCAACAAGTAAATGATTCAATAAAAGGGCGAATCCGAGCTAGTTTGTTTCATATATAAGATTTCAGTATATCAAAGCAGGGGCGTATACAGGATTTTATAAAAAGAGGGGCGCAATTAAATTTCTGACATTTCTGACAAGAAAAAAAAAGTCATCACCTAAAAATTGTGTGTGGGGGGGGCACAATTTTTTAGTTGTGTACTTAAGGTATGTCACTTGGATTTTAAAAGGGGAGGGTGCACATGCCGGATCCCCACCCCCCCCCCCCCCCAATCCGCCAATGGATAATCGCTTTAAGTTAATTGATTTATTTGATTGATTGATTTCTTCATGATCTTTTTCCAAAATTACAAAACTCATTACAACATAAATCATGTGACAGCAGTAAATAGAATGAGTATAAATAGGTTGTACGACACATTACCCGGCTTCAATAAATCTCCGCGTCAGTTTGACTAACCAAATTTTAACTTCGATGCTTAACCCAGCCTAAACCTAACCCTAAACCTAACCTTAAACCTAACCCTAAACCTAACCCTAACCCTAAGCCTAACCTAAAACGCGGTTACAACCCTTACACCAACCCTATACCTTCAATGAAATAAACCCCAGACCAATAGTCGAAGACAATGTCGGAACACTTTTTAACTCATCAGACAACAACGACTTACTTTATTTATATCATTCTCTCTGCTCAGGAACGTTTCTGGAGGCAGCATCTTGGACAATCTCTTGAGTCGTATGGAGCAGTATGCAACCAATCTTGAGGCTTTGGTTGAGGAAAGGACAGCGGCGTTCCTCGAGGAAAAGAAGAGATCTGAAACACTGCTCTATGAGGTTCTGCCTAGGTAATGTTCTTGGGATTTTTGTCGTAAAACCTCGTTCAGATATGACCGAGACGGTTTTATGACTTGAGTGTAATATACTCTATATACTTTTTCTGTATGCATCTAATAACACAGTGATAAGTGAATACACGTATAGACTTATTTGTTTCGCGCAATTGCCATTCATTAAAGATGTAAAATAAAAACACCGCGGCGGGTTGCCAATTCATATCTGAACGAAAATATTGTTATCCAAGATAAATTATCTTGGGCATCGAGACATTTATACATGTATTCTTAATGGCGATGTACGCCTGCATTGCCAGTACATCTATAGGAAAAGTTTTTCCCAAAACGTCTGTTTTTCTGATTATAATCAAAACAATGGCGTAGTTACATGGACATGCCCACCAAATGGCAAAACAAAGGATAGAGAGAAAGAAAGGGAAAGTGAAACATGAAGCGAAGATGTTAGTACATGTTCGCTGAGCCTACCACTATTGAATTGTTGATTCTCATTTCATCAATTTATTCATCCATTAATGATGCTGAGATACAACTAGTTATATAATGCCCCCCCCCCCGCCCGATGCTTCACCTGCGCACTTTGTCCTTTTATAAAAAAAATAAAGATTGACAAAAAAATGCATATTATATTGATCTTTTAATTATTTTGGCCTGTTTTTGTCTATTGTAATAATGACCGATGAGGACTATCATTCACAGGCAATGATACCCGAATAGAACTGAATCATGTACATAATGAATTAAATAACGTTATCGGATCAAAGTAAGATGCTTTGTGATGGTTAAAGTAAGTGTTCCTATGTTTCAAAATAATGTACCTTTAATTTACCGACGAGAACAAAAACAAAGGGTTATTGAAAAACCATAGTAGTAGCAATGGCAGTTTTAAAGGTTTGTCATTGAGTAGTAATAATGGAGGATATGATATAATTTGTTGATACTCAATCATCTGTATCTATTAACTATTATCTGCGAATTAGATCTGTAGCAGAACAGTTGAAACGAGGAGAAGCAGTGAACCCCACATCTTATGACAGTACGACTATCTACTTCAGTGATATAGTAGGATTTACTACACTCTCAGCAGATAGCACGCCCATGCAGGTATTTACTATAAATCTATTGGTAAATCTATTTTTGCTGGCACGAATCACAGAAGGAGAACAACTGGCGAGAGAGAGGGGGAGAGAGGGAGAGAAAACACATGGAAAAGAGAGAATGTTAGCCCTTCATGTAGATTAAATTTATTTTTAAAAAGAATTGCTCGAGACAACTTCAAATCTTCAGAAATTAGCAAGTGGTGTATCCACGACGGGGACGTGATCACTCTCTAGACGAGTGTGAGGGCGTCATGTTTTGGGCAGTTGTCTTGTCTGCGATAGACGCTGCAGTATGTATTGTTTAGTACTTTCATTTGACCAGTTCGGTTCTTGACCCTCCTCTAAAATTCTCTTCTTTTTTGTTTCTTTATTCACAGGTGGTGACCCTTCTCAATGATTTGTATACATGCTTTGATGAGATCATTGGCAATTATGATGTTTATAAGGTAAGACAATCCACATAATAACATGCATTATCAAAGAGAGCCCCATAATAAAGTTTGTATCTTCTAAGTAGTAGTAGTAGTAGTAATATTAGACGTAGTAGTAGTAGTAGTAGTAGTAGTAGTAGTTTAGTCAGGGAACGGGAAAGAGCCTGACCAGACCTGTACAATGACGACTTTAACATTAAAGGTACACCATAACGTCGGATCCTATCGATGGAGATACAAATACGCACGACCTTCACACACACCTCACACAAAATATGTATACCTTTGATAATTGAAACTCTCGATATAGCTGTCATTATTATTCACGTATTATCAGCTGTCAAGTGGATATTTCGGTGCTTTTGATTATAGGTGGAGACTATAGGTGATGCATACATGGTGGTCTCGGGTCTACCTATTGGTAACGGTAATCTGCATGCCAGAGAGATTTCTGCCATGTCCTTAGCTCTCATAAAAGAGGTTTCCACCTTCAGGATCAGTCATAGACCAGAAGAAAAACTCAAGCTTAGAGTAGGCATTCACTCAGGTAGGTATATATATTTGTCAGCCAATTTCATTTTTGTTTTACACACAGGGACGGCCCCATGGTTTTGTAAAAAGGGGGTTCCATCCGCCCCCCCACCCTCCTAAAAAATTATCAGCCTAAAAAGGAGAGCCCAACGAAAACTCTGTGAAAATTATTTGAGCGAGGCCCAGACAAAATCAGGCCAACGGTTTCTTATATTGCAGATCATAGTTTGTGCTGTTTTGGGTCAGATTTGCGCATAAACAGATCATACGAACATATTTATGTTATAGCCATAAGATGTGTTCTTTAAGATTTTAGTATTTGAATTAACGACCTATTAATTATTAATTATTCTATTAGTCTTAAGTTAAAATTATGAAAGTCTTATTTTCAAAAATTTGCAGGGCCTTGCGTTGCCGGTGTCGTTGGATTGAAGATGCCTCGCTATTGTCTGTTTGGAGACACCGTAAACACCGCCTCGAGAATGGAATCTACCGGTGAAGGTAAGTGTGACAAAAACCGGTAACTAATTAATCTATACTAACGATATACATATTAAAAGGAGACTTTTGCTTTGTTAATTTGGAGTGTGAAAAGACAGATTCGCTCTTTTAATTCCTACTCTATATAGATACAATTAATTTGAAATTGATGTACTTTCTTATAGGCGCCGTGGTATAGTGGTTTATTTGCTTCACTCAAAATCTTAGGGTTGAGAGTTCGAATCCCAGCCCGGCACTCGCGTTCTTTAGCAAGACATTAATTCATATATGCCACGCTTCACCCAGGTGTAAATGGGTATCTGGCAATGCTAGAGTAATATTAATTGCAGGGCCAACAACAAGTGCGGCATTACTAATGTGGCTACCCTGGGTAACCTACACCCAATTATTATTTATCTTTTTTTTTCTCACTAGCGATACGAAAGGTTAATACTTCACCTTCAAACAATTTTGATTCATTTTCGTAACTGTTTTGTTTTGGGAGGAGGGGGTGCACATTTTACTCCTTCCTCATCAAATCATTATTACGCCAATTAATTTTACCAGACATGATGTTTCAAATTATACATTTTGTCCATGTGTTTCGAGAAAAAAACCCTGATCAGCCTGTGTAGATTTCTCGAACGTATTAACGATCATTTTTGCACGAAAAAAATGACAAAGTTACAAGAAAAAGACACTGCCACTTGACAAAATTGCGTGTTTACTAACAGCTGTGTTTCATTTCCTTTCTTTTTCGTTTTTGTCTTCTTAAGTTTTAGGTATGGATAGTGCAAAAAGATTGGTTGAACAGTACACGATATAATTAACATTTTTGAAGAAACTTTCTGCGTTCAAATTCAGATACTTCAAGTGCACTACTGATATGAAGCAAGTTAGACCATTAGATGCATAACACTCTTTATCCCATTAAATTCCAATTTTTAATACCGTCAACATTTCCCTCCCATTCTACCACAATTGCAGTTATTGTTCTCCAATAGGATGTCCAATGGGTTGTAGCAGTCATGTAGACGTTTTGCTTTGTTTGTTTGTCTTCATTTGTTTATTCATTTGTTTGTTTGTTTATCTTTATTGGTACAGCAATGAAGATTCACCTAAGCGAAAAAACCAAACTTATCCTAGAAGAGTTCCAGTGTTTTCAGACTATACTCAGGGGCAGAGTCGAACTCAAGGTAAATCTCATATATATACTACGTTTCATTTTCTATATCGCGCATCCTACCCCGATATACCGACGAGACCGACATAAGATAAGACCGACAGCAGAATAATCAAACATTATTATCGCTAATGGTCAAGTTATCGGTCGGGTTGGAGTCGGTTCAACGGTGTTACTGATACCATGGTCACACCAACAAGACCAACACCAGACTGACAGCAGAATAGTGAAACAATTACCCCTAATGGTCAAGTTATCGGTCGGGTTGGAGTCGGTTCAACGTTGTGACTGAAACCATGGTCACACCAACAAGACCAACACCAGACTGACAGCAGAATAGTGAAACAATTACCCCTAATGGTCAAGTTATCGGTCGGGTTGGAGTCGGTTCAACGTTGTGACTGAAACCATGGTCACACCAACAAGACCAACACCAGACTGACAGCAGAAAAGTGAAACAATTACCCCTAATGGTCAAGTTATCGGTAGGGTTGGAGTCTGTTCAACGGTGTGACTGATACCATGGTCACACCAACAAGACCAACACCAGACCGACAGCAGAATAGTGAAACAATTACCCCTAATGGTCAAGTTATCGGTCGGGTTGGAGTCGGTTCAACGGTGTGACTGATACCATGGTCACACCAACAAGACCGACACCAGACTGACAGCAGAATAGTGAATCAATTACCCCTAATGGTCAAGTTATCGGTCGGGTTGGAGTCGGTTCAACGGTGTGACTGATACCATGGTCACACCAACAAGACCAACACCAGACTGACAGCAGAATAGTGAAACAATTACCCCTAATGGTTATCGGTCGGGTTGGAGTCGGTTTAGCGGTGTGACTGATACCCTAGCTGGTCACACCAACGAGTCCAACACCAGACTGACAGCAGAATAATCAAACAATTATCCCTAATGGTCAAGTTATCGGTCGGGTTGGAGTCGGTTTAGCGGTGCGACTGATACCCTGGTCACACCAACGAGAGCAACCAGTCCGAAACAAAGGTTACATAACCACGATTGGCCAAGGGTCGGTTGATTGTGATCGGTATGGAGTCGGTTTATTATCGCTGTTTATTGAATGAAATATAAAAAACTGCGTTGAAAGGAAAAGAAATTAAAGAAAATTGACGGGACAAAGCCGGAACCGCGAGATAAAATATTAACACAGGCCTAGATATTATTTTAGGTACATGTAGCTATGGTACAATTATGAATAAATGTGAAAAAATAAGTATACAAACAATCAAATAAACAAATAAATCACATACTTAGTACAACATCTCTCTCTAAAAAAATTGTAAAACAGTATATGTTTTCATTCTATATTTTAGGGTAAAGGATCTTATCTCACCTACTGGCTTCTCTCTATGGATGTAAAACATTGACTACTCACCTAGCCTACGACCACATGGCCTTTCATAAACTTATTGGAGCACGTTTAATTTTTTTCACAAATGGCGTTCCCACCGCCATACGGACATTGCATTGGAGGATATTTTGCTGTCCATACTGTGTCGGTGCTCATGCAGCGTTCACACCGCCGCGCCGGACAGATAGCGAGTTTGGAAGATATACTGCAGTCCATATGATGTCATGTCTAACTTTAGACATACGAACTGTGCACTTAAGATTTTGTTGCTGTCCATACGATATGAGAGCACACACAGCGTTCACATCGCCGTATGAACATCGCATTGAGAGGATATTTCGATGTTTGTACGATGTTAACCTAGTAACGCCTTATTGCTACCCGTTCAATACCAACGTTTACATCGTATAGACTTCTAAACGCTATCAATGAAGCCTATTTTTAAAACACGACACAGCCTTAAATTCGCAAAATTATTGTGTTTTCATAAGGAATATGTGAATATTCCTAATACATTTTTTTTATCAAAGCAACGCGTCTCTTATAGTTACACAACCTTTTAGGTTAGTCTCTATTTAAAATTGTTACAGAAATAAGTACGAATGATATGTACAGGGAAATGGAAATAATGTGCAAAATTTCGCTAACATTCACTGATTTTTTTAAGGCAATGAAGTTTGAGGCAGTATTCACGTACGTTTACATGTATGTGCCATCACAATAAATGTATAATAGTGGCCAAGTCACATGCAGGCTTCTGTTTAACTCTTTGTCCAATACGTTACCACATTATGATGGATGGTGAACGGAAAGTAATGTCGAAATTATTACTTTGTTTCGTCTTATCCAAGGCTGTCAACTTCAAATTATCGCCAGGTGTATTAAAATATTTCAAGTGATCGGTAACGAATAAGACCCCCCCCCCCCCAAAAAAAAAAAAAAAAAAAAAAAAAGAGCACGGTTCTAAAGGCCTAAAGTTCAAGAAATCATCCCATTTAAAAGAAATCAATAGCTTTCTTGATTGCCTAAAAATCACGTTCATTATTTAACATTATGTAATGTTCGCATATTTCTCAAGGCTACTGAAATTTCTACAGGGTTCATTCTTATTTTTGTATTCAACCGATGATATACAAGCCAGGGTAAACGTATTTATATCGACTGGGTGAAGATTAGTTCAAGTTGGATTGGAAAATAAATGAAAAATGAATTTATTTCACCACGTTATTTAAAACATACATACTTAAAGGGATAGCTGAGTTCTGTTTTCTCACCGCAAATGCCTTCAAAGTTCATTTTTATTGCTCTTATTCTTAATTATAACATTTCTAGTGCTCTTTTACTTTTAGAACCTAAAATTGCTATATTGTAGACCCCAAAATGTGTGAAATTTAGCCAATACGAGCATAACAATTCAGCTCCACTTTCAACAAAATACGGTAACCGTTAATTAATTATTTAATTAAAAATAACAATACATGGGCAGGCTGGTTGGGCGTAATATAACCAACACGAAAATGCCAACAAAAAAGCCAACACCGGCATTGGCTGAAATACGACGTAAAAGGCGTTTTTTTTTTTGTTAACGGCTTTTTCAAATTATATACTATTTGTGGTTGTACACAAGTATTATAAATCGTTATATTTATGGATATTTCAGCCGTCTCTGTCCAGATTTTGATCAAACAAAGATGATTTTGTCATTTAAATTGTATGTTCTTTCAAATTTGACACTTAGTTTTTCATTATCTCACAAAAAAAAAATTTGTGTAGCGCCCTCAACAGAACTCAACTATCCCTTTAAAGTGGGAAGATTATCAAATCAATAATTGATCGTCTTGGAAAGGGAAGTCTAATCATATGAGTACGAGCACTGAAAGTATAGCACTACCGCAAAATCCTCTCTTTAAAACTAGCGCTATCTCGGGTCAGCTGTAGCAATATGGTCCCGTATCTCACTGCGCTGTTGGTAGTTGTTGGTTATCGAGTCCTCTAGTCCTCTGTTTGCGAAGCGGAAGTTAGGTATTGGGTTATATACTGTTGGCAAGTTGACCATGAGATGGAGCTTTTCAAACAGTTTTTAAACAGTACGATAGGGCAGAAATTTGTATTGGTTTGGTCTCGCTTTAGATATTGGCTACAACTTTAAGAATATTGAACATTACAATTTGAGATTTGTTAATGATGTCGTCACAATAAAAAAAATGATAGGTGTATAGATCATCAAACTATTTTTTTTTTCATAAGACAATCCTTGCAATATTAAATGATAAGAATTGTTTAATAATTCATCATTTTCTGTAAATGACTTTGATATACGGTTTATGTTTATACGGATTCTTCAAGAATTTTTCTTTTTTTATCGTGCGATGATAATGAAATTATGTCAACTGTTCAATGACTATGAGTATTTCAAGAGGCCTATCATAGTTTTTATTTTCAAGTGAAAACAAATACGTAATTATACTTATTAGCAGTACTGTCAATAGTTTGTATGCCTGTAATTAAGTCAACCAGAGGCCCATTACATAAGGTTTAGAAGGGAAAAAATTGTCTTCTCCTTTCTAAGGGCCCGTTACTCATACCACGGCAATTATTCTTTTCTTTCTCTGCCCACGACACTGTAAAGCAGCCCGCGGAAGGAAGACCGGTATTTAAAATAATTAAGAGACGTACTTTAAACTTTTAAATTAAATGGCAAGCTATTAATTGTTCGATTCTATTTTTTTGTATTGCTTTGAAGTGTCTCTATCTCCGTACCCCCCCCCCCCCCTCTTTCTCTCTCGCTCTCTCTCTCTGTCTCTTGCTTCACTTTTTAATAGTGTTTTTTCTCTCTTATTCCATTCTATTCAAATTTTCATATCTATATAAATTATCATCATTTCGGGCGATCTCACTACTATTTCCCACGTGTCTAGCAAATGTACATTATATTTGACACCATAAATTACTGATGTTTTAATGGACTATACACGTAGACTAAATCTTTTTGCAAGAATTAACTTTGCAATATAAGTGTCGTATCCGTGCAATACTATTCTATAACTGCCAACATAATACTGTGCAGGGGTTATTTTTAATTTGATTGAATATATCTATATACTGTTATATATAGCTTAGATTTTTATGAGGTACATGTATACCTGGTTGTCTATTATTTTATATTTGTGTAATATTTTTAAACTTTCTAGATTGTTGCCTTGATGGAAACAAATGGTGCCATGCCCTAGTTGTAAACTTTTTTATACAAAATTAATATGGAATATTTAAACATGTTTTATAAATTCATGACTAGAAATCTTGGATGTGAAAGTTTTTTACATTGTGGAACCTTGTCGCTTTCAGTTCTTCATTTTAGAAAGCAAATTCTGTTTAATTCGTAAACAACTTTTATACACACATATTTTTTTTCTTCAGAATGACTGTCCCACCCTGTGTTTGTATAAAGCAGTGTGAGGTTATTTGTGAAGTATTTCAAACTTTTATTTAAACAAATTAGCACCCGCCTCAGTGCTGTCTCGCAGCTAACTTTGCACTGTGTTGTCACCCATAGCAATTTTGGTTTAGTTATATGTGCAATGTATACCAATAGTAACTATATAAGCATTTTAAATATAAACTGTGAATCAACAAACAGAATCGAGCAAAAGCAGTACAACTTCATGAAAGTATATAATGTTAGTCCCTTAACTTGATAAAACCATTGTATATTTTGTATCTTTTACATTTGTGTTCAATTGACTGTCTTATATTGTTACCTGCCTTTGAATGTAATAAATCAGACGTGAAAAAGGTGCACTAAATCAAATATGTCTGTAACGTGTTGTCAACTTTATCAACGTTGTACAATCCATTGATGAATACAATGACAAATCGAAGATAATTCATGGACGTGAACATTTGAATAGTCAAAGATAGATTCAGTGAAATAATAAAATGAAGTGAAACTAAATTGAGAGAGAGTGAGAGGGGGAGGGGTACGGTAGAGAATTTTTTTTAAGGAGAAGAAGAGAAATGCATTATTCTTTTTAAAAAACCAGGATGAACATAAGGACTAAACGAAACATTTTTCGGATATAAATAGAAAATAAAATATTTTAAGGTGGAAAAGAATTTAAAGAGATAGGAAATATATCGGGGTACAATTGTTCATATATAGTTTCCCTTATGTAAACTTCGATTGATGAATTACGGTAACAAATTAAAAAAACACCTGAATGATTTATTAATTTTGTATTTATGGAAACATTTATTCAGGATGAAATTGTGATCAGCAAAACTGTTTTCCATCATGATCTTGATAAACGACATACAACATCAAAATCTTTATAAATACAACCAAAAATACAACAAATATAGTTACACATAACAATGCATAAACACTGAAATATCATACTGAAATCAGGTTTAAACTGTAATATAATACAGAAAAAAGAGAGGGTTAGAATGTGAGAAAGCCCTGAACAATCATCAAACGAAAACGAGTGCACGTTTTTTTTTCTTCTTCATATCTTCAAGGTTTCTGAGGGCACAAATTGCACAGTTCAACTTAAAAAGTTCAATCAACTTAAAATATAGTAGGTTTCGATGTTCCAAATAATATGAAACCGTCAAATATAAAAGTTCGAAGAGAAGTGGATTTCTGAGATAAGTTCTGAGATAATTGCAACAACGATTATTCTTTTCGAAGTACCTTAGCTTTACATCAAATAAGATGGTCTTTACTTGTTTATGATCGTGCTAAATTCTACCTTATACCCTGCTTGCCCCAAAGTTGGTTAATTAAAAAGAAAATATTTGATTATTAAAGGGTTAAGAATGATTATGTTTACAATTATCAACAGCTTTCAATGTTTCACAATTGCAGCCTTCCAACAGGAAAAGGAGAAGTAATAAAACGTTAGACGTTACGATATTTTGTTTTCTACGAAGTTTTGAAAGGCTGTATGATATATGTCTTTCTCACTAATGTTGCCTTGCCTCCGAGTTCTTTAAAAGGCCTTAGAATATTCGGGAAGTAAATTTATCTTTGTTCTTGCTCTGTCTTTAATGAAGAAAGTGTGTATGCCAGAGCATCCATGGCTTTCCAACACGATGATTCGATTATTTTAATCTTTCTTGAATCAAGTTTACTCCTCCAAGAATCAACGACCTTTTTAGTATCACGCGTCCTAGAAAAAGGATCTTTATTACCCTGACTATTGGTTACGCCTTGAGTATTTTTTTTAATCCAAGATATTACATTGTCGTGTAACTGCATACCAAGCTTGCCATATATTCGCTTCGTCTCGCCGATGGGATCTTGAGCTAAATCTTCAAATCGAACTCTTATGTACCTATCTTTCAGCCATTCAGGAGTACTGGAATCGAAAGCTATATTCCGCTGCATGTGATCACACAGGTCCAAGACTTCGTCTGCTCTGGGACCCTTCCGTCGGAGAAGATCTTTATTTGGTTGTTTTAAACTCCATCTTGAGTTCATGACAGCCCTTGGGTCCCTTACGAGGTGAAGAATCTTGACATTCAAGCCAGGATCCTCAATAAATGTCTTCAATTCAGAGATATTCTGGACCCGGATTGTCTTAAGAACGGTGTAAGGACGATCGTGGCATAAGTTATTCAAGACAGATCCTATCTTAGGCTCAGGTATATGTAACACTGGACAAAGCAAAGAAGATCCCCTGATTGCTGCATTGGACTTACATGCATCAAATGATTTGTCTCCGCGATTCAACCAAGAACGACTGGATGAATACTCGTCTGAAAAGTTACATCTCAATGTGTGATTCCAAACATCTTTGGCAATCCTGGTGAACTGATCATTTTTTAAAGTATGATCTAATACAGATTCCATGGGAATAAAGAGAGGTTCGTATAAATAAAAAACATGTGGGTTGGCGTTAAACAACTCTCCAACGAATGATGAACCAGATCGTTTGGCGGTAACGATTACTACTTGGACACTTGGATTTGTCGTCAGAGTTTTGCCAGTCAACTCACCATGCGTTTCTTCTTTTCTGCGTGGTGGGGCCAATATCTCATACTGGTCTAGACGCAGATCTTTGTGATTAGGCTTAGACGTAGATGGGGTTGGTGATTCTGTTGTTTTCAGCCGGGATCCTCCAGAAGAATCATCCTCATTCTCAGACAGCATTTGTAGTATGTCATCGATCCCATCCTTTCCTGTGGAATTAGACTCGTAGATCAGTCGTGTCTGGTTTGTTGTGTAGATGCCGAGGTCTGTACCGGACTCGCTTTCTCTGTGTCTTGGGATTAAGGCATATTTACCTATAGATGATAAAATGAAGAAAAAAAACTTGCTCTTAAATTCTTGAAGCAAAGTATTGTTAAGAGATACAGATTCAAAAATTGAAACAAGTCTATCAAATGCTCCTCAAGTGCTAGCGACTTTGTAACAATTTTCGTCTATTATATTTGGAAAGAATAGGAGCAAAATATTGGTCTAACCTCACAATCTTTACTGATTTTCAAATTTTTCGACATGATTAAAGCCTTATCTCTCATTTGAAAGGATTAATCGGTAAAGACTAAGACTATTATTCAAGGATGCAACAATACACCCTATTTAAGGGGTGATGTCATATAATATCATTGAAAACCTACAAATGTTAAATTTCGCTTTTCGAGTATAATATTTAATCAAATGTGACATTATGAGCGGATCAAGTTAAAGATTGATTGATTGATTGATTTTTATTCGACAAGCTTCCAAGGCCGCGTTCATGCTTGATTTTGACGGCCAGAATCAGGCATCTGTTACGTGTTTAGTTTAAAACACGCTTGCGTTCATGCTCACTTTTGTAGAATCACCGAAAAACGGCGATCACGAACGCCGATCGTAAACTCACAAAAAGATGCGTTTACAATTGTAAACGCGTTTAAATGGGGTCAACGCACTGACCTCTAGTGGGTCTACGTAGCATGCACAGTGAAGGTCACACAATGCCACACAAGGAGAATTGCCTGGATGAGCCAGAGAAGTAAGCATGAACAGCTACACCGTGGAACTGCGATCACGATGAGCGTTTACGATGAGCGTTTCAGATCGCTCATTCTACCTTCAAAATCAAGCATGAACGCGCCCCAACATACAACAATATACAATAATAACAGATAAAAAATAAGTCAGCTTGAACAGGATAACCCACGAAAGCTCGAGAGCTTATTTCCAGTGGGGTCCCTTACTGACATGTATAAAATTAATAAGTTAAAATAGTAATATTTACAGACAGATAAGAAAATTAAAAGAACTACTTATTAAAGATAATAATAATAATAACAACATTAAACTGATGATAGAAATGATATTAAGTACAAGAAGAAAAAGAAGAAGGAGAAGAAGAAAAAGAGGAGAAGGAAGAAGAGGAAAATAATGATGAATTTGTAGAATTTCTATAACGTACGAAAACATAAGTATATACAACATGAAAAAGTATGAACCGACAGAAGAAAAACAATTTCAATCATATAACATGTCATTCACTTCTCTTCTCTGACTGTCAAGTATTAGGTATTCCTTTAATTTCCTCTTAAAATGATCATAGTTTCCTATTTCTTTTACACCATTGGGAAGGGAATTCCAATGTTTTATGGCATTGTAATAAAACGAATTTCCAATACTACCTACTCTTTCTGGTAAGTTAAAGTTGAATCGTCTATTTCGTTATAACCCCATACTGTACTATTCCCTATCTAATTGTTGCTAGAATTGCGTTCATTCTTTATTAGAACATTAATCCACTTTTTCGCAGATCATATTTGAATCTTCTATACTTCATCAAGAATGTGAAATACGTGAATTGAAATTTGTTAACACTTCTAAGTGTAAATACAACAAATATTTGATGGACCTATATTGCTGCTAGCTAAAGATTTCAATGGTTGTTAAGCTCATTATATTTTGAATGTAATTGTGATTTGTTTCACTTGTTATTTTAGCTTAAATTAAATCATAACACTTTTAATATTTGATAATTTGTTCAGCCGCATATAAGGACCACCTGCTTTCTGGCTGCTACCAGCCTAAGCAATTTCCCTTGTGTGTTTTTAACGATATGTATTCATGTTTGTAAATTGATTCTGTGTTTTAAAGTGTTTATCTATGTTAGTAGTTGTAATTGTGTGATACTTTGTATACTGCTTGTTTTACCCTGTATGTTTTTTTGTTCAGGTGGGCTGTATATAATACAGACCACCTTATAATTTTGTTTATATTGCCTTTATTTATTATTTATTATTTATTTATTTTTCTTACTTCGACCCACTTTTTTGTGTACAAGATAACTCTAAAATGGCTTAATCAAATACCTTGAAATTTGGCACACATAATTATGTATAGGCATTTATGGACAAAGCACAGCAAAGTTTTCAACCTTGACCTTGACTGATGACGTCATCTAGGCGCCATTTTGTGAAATTTTCTAAAAATCAACTCATGATCATATCTTCATAACCAAAAGTCATTTCTCATTCATATTTATCATGATCAAGGTCAATATCCGTCCGGTCAATAGACGCGCACGTATACGTACGTCCGCGCGCAAAATTTTAACATGCTCCAAATCGTCTCAAATTCATTTTGCATATTATTTGCGCGCGTTTTCGCGCATAACACCAATACATCACATAGAATCGCCATTTTTTCCCTATCATGATATTTCCCATATGTTTTCAAACAATTTGATACCATGTCTATCTCTTTATGACCATTACTAACAAGATGAGAATCCATTTAAGATAAATGTCCGTGCGCGCGAGCTCTTGTAATACATATCATATATGGGCAAAAACATGCCTATACAAAATCCATTATAGCTCTTTATAATACACGTAGACCCCAATTTTTTTCTTCATATTTGGATAGAGTATGAGTCGGAAATATGATTTTATGTCTCATTTTGGCCATTAAGTGTATCGTGACATCATTATCACATGGTCTTGGGAACTCAAAATACGAATTTGCATATTATGACGTCAGCCTATTAAAGGTAATACAAAGTTTTGGGAAATTTTGAAAATTGGCTGGATAATGATTCTTTACAATATTGATATATTTGGATGCCCCTGTAGATGTATTATAAGCACTAGAAAATGTTGCCACTAAAATACTTCTGTTTTTGAGAAAAATTGAATATAAAAATTTACCGGTGCTCCCGGTAAATTTTGATAAATTTCAAATAGCGCCTACGGCCATACAATGGTAGCTGCGACCATGAAAATCTAAGAATATGTAGTTGAGATAATTATATAACTTCCAAACGGGAATAGCCAATTGGTCGATTTTAGTCAAGAAACATTGTTTTATAGCTAAATTAATATCTTGACCATGAGAGGGAGCTATACAATATAAACAGTTTATTATTTACAATTTCAACCGCGACAACGATCACAGAATATTGTAGGATCGCATAATGCTTCCAATATGTTCATTTGAACCAAATTCAGGACCCCATACCAAAACTTTGTATTACCTTTAATGGAAAATTGATTGTAACTCTGTAAATATTGATCGATTTTCTTCCAAATTTCGAAATGTTGTAGCTAAGGCAATTTTCAACAAGCTCATTCAACACTATTTTTCATTTTGATGACGTCATCATAGTGAAAGATTCGATTAAAGGCGGCATTTTAGAATCTTATCATTTGCGTCGGTGTTACGCCTACGGGAGTTGAATTTCGTTCACTTCATAAATCTACATGTCATTGTTCTTTGAGTATCTCGCTTATTTCTGCTATATTTTCTATCAAATTTTAGTTGGAACAGCCCACCTAAACTTGTTCCAAACAAGTATTACATGTCTAGCTTTTATTGCTTGGCAAAATAAATTGAATTGAAGAATGTGATCGTGAGTTAAGCTACCTTACCATGTTTTATTTGTAGCTCTTAGCAAATATACATGAATGGTTTCTCTACTTTTTAAGAAGTACAAATATGATATTTAAAGAGAAACTTTAGTACTGGTAAAGATTATTAAAGAATATTACAAAATTACAGGTGAGATTTGTATCTATTTTTTGTCTGTCAGTTCTTTGGAAAAATATCTAAATAGAAATGACTCCTGCAAAGTATATTGCTCTTCAATTGCCGTTGTTTTCCAAATAAGAAAAGCTAACAAGTTTGGTCCATTTGTGCATAGCCCCACAATACAATGCTACGTGTAGTAAATATGATCAGCAGCAAGGACAGGAATTTTAATTTCGATTATTTGACAATTTCACAGTATACATTAACTGCTTTAATCAATTGATTTGTTAATTAAAAACGCAAAAAGGGAACTAAATGCTATTTTCCCTTCGCTTCTAACGAGTTCACAATGCAATCGCATTTACCTTGAACTGTATATAAAAAGGAAAAATTACCGCTTCAAAATGGTAGGTCTTAATTATCAATGTGTGCATGATATTTCGTTATTCAGTAATTCAGTGTTTTGCAATTACCTTGTTCAAAAAGCAAACCATACGAAATGATGAGTAGACATACTGCGAAGACTAGCGACGCCCATGCTCTGATCGTGAAAGACTTCAAGAACATCGTTGCTTGACAGACGGTTGTTGCTTTAAGGACGGGGTAGGGGCGCTGGTCAGTAGATTCCTTCTTGAGCAAATGATATTAAAAAAAAGCTTATGAGTCTATCCTGTTATGAAATTGAGAGAAGGAGAATGCCTGAACCCAAGGTTTTATGTGATTTGTCAAACTGATGGTAATAATAATAATAATCTCAATGATGATGATACTAATAAAAAAAACATATAATTTCATGAAAATAGGTAAGAAAAAAATATCCCAACTTTATGGGCGACAAACATGACAGTGCATTATGAAAGACAGCCAACAGATCACATAGGACAAAGTAAATTTGTATGATACTTTCACTGGGATGGTTTGGATAATTATGAAAGAGTTCTATGGTACATATTTGGAATATAACATTGAATGGATAACATTGTGAAAAGTAAATTAGAAATTAACTGAAATATATAGTTACTGAAATATTTTCAACACACAAGGTTTCAAGGACATTTGTGAAGGAATGTTTGCATTCAGAAGAAAAAATCGGATTTAGTGGGGTAGTTCCAAAGCTGAGATGCTTCCTCGACTCCTCTTTGCTCTTCATTCTTGGATCTTTATGGAAAAACAACTGAACAAGGTCATGGTATTTGGACAAAATATTCATTTTATCCTACAGGGTTGCATTACGTTAATCCTAGTCAAACATACTGTGTAGGAAGTCCGAGCATTACTCAATGACAGTTTTGATCACAGTATTGTCAAATTGGAATACATACAGTGTACTATTGATTTGCTTTATGATTAGGCCTAAAATAAAAACTTGTTGCATTGCCCTTTGCGACCGACCCAAAAATCTGAAAATCTACGGTCGGCATTTTAAAAAAGTTTTTTTTTTAAACCGTTTTTTAGATTTGTTAAATTAATGAATACAAAAATATGTATTTTGTTTGTATATAAATGCATATATCAAATTATTCCCAAATTCTCACTCGTCTTTTGCCCTAGTTTTAAAATCCTAGTGTAAGTAGACCCCGGCCTCTTGTACGTGTTTACAGTTTATACCATACAAAGAGGGCGACAAAAAAAAAGTTAAATAAAATAAAATCTTTTCCGACCGACCGACCCATGTTTTGGCACCTAAAGGGCAATGCAACAAGTTTTTATTTTAGGCCTTATTGTAAATCCATATTTGGTCGGATTGATACTAAACTTCTCTTTCCCGGAATTTGAAAAACACTTTTCTGGCTTCATATTGTAATCATGGTGTACGAGATGGTACATATATATAAATACATATATATATATATAATGTGAAAAATCAACAAAAGATGACGCAGGATATCTCTATTCACATAAGCTTTCGTCCCTCATAAGACCTCATCAGAGAAGATCTTACTCTGAAATAGGTGCGGTCACCGCGCCGCGCCGCCCCGGTCGATCCGTCCAAGTCGATTCGTCTCCAGCCAGAAACGCCCTTGCCACCAACCTTTCTAACTCGTGATCAACTGATCGAACGGTGGATGCATTTGCCAGCGTGTGGACATGAGATATATGAACTATACCATGTTATGTATATCACATGTACATCATTTTTGTGTATTACAATTATGTTATATAATGTTATGTAATAACTGAAAAGATGACTGGTACTACAATACTATTGTTCGATTTCGGCTTTCTATTCATTCTTGCGTTTTACTCTGATGAGTGCAAGACGTATGGCCAGTCTTTTCAACGCGATTCTCCAATTATATAATAACGTTATATATTCCCGTTGACTTGTTTATTCTCAATGTAATGCATTCAATCAATTATTTCCTCTCGTAATTACTTTACAAGTATATAATGTTAATTCATGTTACTCATAGCAATACATGCGCTTTGATATTGCATAGTTAGCAAAGGAACTCGAAACACATTCCATTAAAAAATAAAAAATAAAAAATTGAATTGAATCGAAGAATGTCATAACTGAAAATTAATGAAATTTTGTCTAAATAGGTATGCCTACTATTTGGTTATTATTCTTCAGTATCTCTACATATTTATAATAAATGCATCAGTAATACTTCTGCGTCTACTCCAATGTTTTTTTTTTGATAATTGCTTTCTTCTCTCTGGATATACCAGTTGGCAGTGTCAGATGTTATCATACCTTTTTAAATGATTTTATCTTCTGTGTAGAAATCTAATCTGATGAAAGACGAAAGCTTATCTAAATATTATGCGTCGTCTTTGGTTGAACGTTCACATTATATTCTTCACATAAAAGAACTTCATTACATTTGTTGTGATTGTTCAGGTCTGACAAGACGACATCAAATGTAACATAATCATTAGGATAATGGCGGTTATGTAACTTGGTCTAGGCTAAATAATCGATTTCACGCGTACATGCATGCATAGGTGTCCTTCTCGTACTTACTGTATAATAAGATAACCTAATTTAAAAGCAGTCTGTCGTGCATGGATAAATGAGAGCTTTAGCATATTATGTAGATGAATAATTAATACACTGTGTAACTGGTTTATTTTATAGTGTAACATACAATATGCTTGTATGTATATTAGAAATACTCTTATGGCTTATTGCTTGCAGTTCATACGCTAGTATTAAACATCAAATAAAAAGACGAGATAGGTTACTACTTCCTAACAGTCAATTAACTTCCAAGTGCCTGTCGGAAAATGGCTATATAATATGATAAACCTTACCATAACTCAACTGAAATGAAAACGATAGTAACCTACCTTGATCACCCACGGCAGTGTTGATTAATCGTCATGTTCCACTCGGTTTCTTCAGTCTGTTATGTGTGAGTGTCTAGCTGTTAACAAACAGAAATGATACGACGTTTGCCGATTTAAGCTTATTCTTGCCAAGTCCTCCTGAAGAGCAAAATACAATGGATATTATGCAATCAACCATGTGAAGACACAGTATACTCGTATAGGTCCAAAACCTGTGTGTTTACTTCGTCCTAATACTTTGCACACATACTATACCGTTTTCGGACTACAGTAGTACTAGTCGTTGTTGACAGTAGCGTATATCGGGATGATAGCGTTATAGCGGCAAACTGATGCTCCTTACTGTCCAAACTCATCAGCTCAAAAAACAAAAACCAGTTTGATACAAGCGTTTGATTCAGATGGTATTGCATTGAAATCGATTTGATGCACCTAATTAAAGCAGGCTTGGTACCCAAACTATATGAGAGAGCAAATTATTGATTGGTAGATTTTGTTTAAAATATGGAAATGTTCAAGGCACCACGATAACCAGGGGTGGCCGAGCGACTTCCACAGTGAGAGGGGGACACCCTACAAAGGGAAGTCTAAATCTACAAGTTTTTGACATTGATATATACCCCTACATTGTGATTACATTATCAGGGATGATTTCAATATTTGTTTCACTTTATACACCATAGATATTGCTTAAGCATCATGCTTTTCAGTGTGATGGCCTGAAAATTTGTAAGATTTGTGAGGTCGCAGTGCAAAAAATTACATCTTATAAAGAGGAAAAAACCCAATCCTGATAGGGTTATAAGCACATTCTCATAACGGAAGACTGACAAGACCTTTGATAATAAGCAACATAAGTATATCGTCTATAGATGCGAGCGAGCGAAGAGAGCGAGCTATGGGGGAAATTGCTCTTAGTCGCTTGAAATTAGGGGCGCGTTTAATGATGAGAGGAAAAGGGGATACTTATCAGAAAAGAAAAGGAGCATGTGTCAAAGTACGAAGAGTAATTATCAGAGGTTAAAATGGGGCACTTCTTACTCCATCAAAAAGAGGCAGTCACCAGGGATGAAAAAAGTCAGTCATGAGAATAGGAAATTGGCATTTGTCGACGGAAAAGGGGCCCCCACCAGATTTTGATAGAGGCATTTATGAAAGGGGATAGGTCTCTTATTAGAGGGGAAAGGGGCACGTATCATTGTAAGAGATGAAAAGAGGCATCTAAAAAGGGACACTTATGTAAATGAAAAAAGGGGCACTTATAATAAAGGAAAAGGTGCCTTAGTTGAAGTAAAAGGGAGTAACTTCGCGTACCTGAAAAGGGTTATTTACCAGAGAAGGGGGTACTTATGAGAACGGGAAGGGGTTCTCTTTTTAATGGGGCACCTATCATTAGGAAAGAGGGCACTTATTAGATAGGAAAAGGGGCACATGTGAAAATAAAAGGTATGTTTATCTGAGTTCAAATGGGGGTAGTTAGGGGAAGGGGCATTTCTTACAAAGGAAAAGGGGCACTTGTCAAAGTAAAAGAGGCACCTCTCAGATTTGAATAGGGCAATTATCAGAGTTGAAGGGGGCACTTATCAAAAGGGAAAAGAGGCCCTTCTCGTACCTGAAAAGGGGCACTTACTAGGGATTAAAAAGGGGCACTTACTAGGGATTAAAAAGGGCACTTATGAGAATGGAAAATGGACACATATTGCAAAGGAAAATTGGAACTTGTCGAAGGAAAAGGGGCACTTAACAGTGATGACAAGGGAAAGGGGCACTTTTACAAATTAAAGGTATTACAAAGTTTTGGTATGGGGTCATGAATTCGGTTCAAATTAAAATATTGGAAGCATATGCGTTTTTACAATATTCATTGATCGTTGTCGCGGTTGAAATCGAGTCTGAAGTTATGAAATTATAAATAATAAACTCTTTATGTTGTATAGCTCCCTCTCAAGGACAAGATGTTAATTTAGCTTTGAAACAATGTTTCTTGACTAAAATCGACCGATTAGCTATTCCCGTTTGGAAATTATATATTACAACTAAATATTCTGAGATTTTCATGGTCGCAGCTACCATTGTACGGCCATAGGCGCTATTTGAAATTTATCAAAATTTACCGGGAGCACCGGTAAATTTTTATATTCAATTTTTCTCGAAAACAGAAGTGTTTTAGGGGCTAATTTTTTTAGTGCTTATAATACATCCACAGGGGCGTCCAAATATATCAAAATTGTAAAGATTCACTATCCACCCAATTTTCAAAATTTCCCAAAACTTTGTATTACCTTTAATAGGTGCACTTGTCAAAGTTAAAGGCGCACTTTTCTTATGTAAAAAGGGGCACTTTTCGGGTGCTTAAAGAAAAGTGTGGGCACTGTGCCCCCCCCCCCTGCCCCCCCCCCCCCTGTAAGAGGACACTTTTTTTTTTTTTTTTTGACCTCGAAATTTGAAAATTTGACATTTTGCTCCGTTGAGGGGGGGGTAAGGTCACCTGTTTTTGGTCAGTCATGGGGATTTTTTTTTTTTTTTTTTTTTTTTTTTTTAATAATAAAAAAAAAAAAAAAAAAAATCCAAAAGGGGGGGGGGGGGGTTTTAGGGGGGTTTATACACATAAAAATACCAAAGGGGGGGGGGGGTTAACCCCCCAAACCCCCCCCCCCCCCCCCCTGCGTACGCGCCTGCCTGATGGTATAGCTCTGTGTGTAAAGTGTTTCGAGTCTTCCTTTCATCAAGTTAAAGAAAAGACGTGACGTAACAACCGACCTCGTGAAAGAGGGGTTTTCTTTTGTCCTCATCATTCTTTCTCTCGGCTACCTATACACGCTCATTCAACTGAAGCTAAACCAGATCATAACCACAACCTTTGGACTAATTAAACTTTGAGAAAAAAAAAACAGTGACTCACATGAATAAAAACCTGACTATTTCTTTCGTTTTATCGTATAAATATATAATCTAACGATACATGTATATGCATGGGTCTACTAGCATATTATATTCTGCAGGAGAACATGGCTCATACCAAGGCGCACCGATGAGACCGTCAATAGACCGATCAAAACTCCGAGCGTGGCGGAATTATGAGAACAAAGGAAGAAGAGTAGACAGTAAGGATTCAGAGAGGGGAGAGAGAGGAGGGAAGGAAGACTGTTGTAGAAGATAACGAGAGAGAGAGAGAGGGGGAGAGAGAGAGAGAGAGAGAGAGAGTCATTTTGCTACGGTTCATAACATTACGAACCAGAGCAAATAACACTGAGTTCCAATTAAAAATCTTTTTATTCAGATGGTCATATCTCGGCCAATACTTAACATATTCAATTGATTTTCGACATTTGTACGTTATTTTTTGATGCTCTTTCGGAAAATTGAGAAATTCTAAAAGTAGATGTTTATGATGTCACAGCTTCGGTACTCTATAGGGAATTCTATTATAATTATATACAATATTAAATCACTCACAGCACGGGTTGTACTTGTCTAAAAACCAATGAGAAAGATCACACCTGTCACGCTGTTAAGCCGTAGACAAGCACGCTCTTAATTTGAGATATGGGTATCTTCTACATTTAGACTGAATGTATTACAGTTTGATTAAATATTCTTATCTTGATAATTAAGAGTAACTAATCTTAATTATCAAGATTATCAAGAATATTGAATCAAACTGTAATACATCCAGTCTAAACGTAGAAAATATCCCATATCTGAAATTAAGAGCGTGTTTGTCTACAGCTTTAAACGAAAAATGTTCCTCACGCACATAAACATTTATGTATTGCTCCTGGACCGTCCCCCCCCCCCCCCATTCCTCCAACGGCCACTTCAAACTCTTTTAAATTAAAAATATTTATTATATGGTATAAAAAACTAGGTCAAATTTGTTCACATATCAAATGTTCTTTATTTTTAACGGAGTTTAGACGTCAAGTATAATTATGTATATAACAGTTTATAAATATAGGGGAAATCATTCAATGAACTTGTGATGAGAGGGACTCCTGGTGCCAAGTAAAATACATAATCACGTCATGCAGTTTCGTAAAATCGTCTGAATCTCATTAAATCTTTATCATGATTACAAGTACAGGTACATATCGTGAATTTATTGTGGCGAGAGGTGAACTCTACTATTTCATAGAACGAAGCAGTAAAAGAAAGAAATGAAAAGAATAGAAATGTTTGCACACACGTCAAAATGACTCTTGACCCATTGGCCCGATCGGAATAGGTACTGAGAAGGTATGAAGTTAAATACAATTTGCTCAGACATATCCTATATATGCATCAATAATACGAATATACAATTTTAAGTCCACTCTCATTCGATATATGTATTGGCAAAAGGTTAACAAAAGATGTAAAATGGGCGCACTATATGCCCCTCGATGCAATTATTTAGATATTCAGTTTTATGTGATGTAAGCTTACTTGAGCTTAAAATAATTTTTTAAAGAATATTGCAAAACAATTCTTTGGGAGAGAGTATAAAGTTTTTTACTCTGAATTTTTTGAAGCTTTTCAAATCTATCATCGAATTTCGGCAATAAAACATGACAAATTATCTCTGATCGTTTCTAATACAATTTAAAGCATCCAAATGGAAACATAATTATGAGGAGTGGCTACCAGGCCTAAACAGGAAGAGGTATTCTAGCTAAGTATCATATTTTATAGAAGCCGGATAGGCCATGCATACGACCTGCAAGACAGGAGCGACGGTTTGGTTTGTTAGACTAAATATAATTTTGGTACCATAATAAGGTTTTTGGTGAACCGCACATTATAGAATTTTCATGTGGGGGATTTTTGTTTTAATATGAATTCCTCATTCTCGTCTTTTAAAAGCCTGGACGTGACATGGGCGGTGGATCCGGGGGAAGGGGAGGCTGCAGTCCCTCATTTTCAGTGTTTATAATATGAACCATCATTTCTATCTACCATAAGCTACATAATCATTAATATTGTGTCAATCGTATTGTTCGATCACAACTTGGAACAAGAATTTTCTATGATTAAGGGGACATGTTCATCCCCTACGAAATTTAGAATTGCCAAAAAAGTAGTTATTTTAACGATTTAACCCATTACCTCCTGGAACCTGGTGGCCCTGTATTAAACCTATGAGAATAAGGGAATTCAGTAGTAAACGGGTTAAAGCTGTCCATCCCTATGAGAGAACGGAGAATAGAACTTAAATTTGTCTGTTGATCAAAATTGCTCAAATTACATTTATCCTGCTCGGTCACTGTGTTCTCTCACAAAAATAATTTGGCAATGTGTGTCAGCAGAAAGCAAAATTTAATCTTCCCCGTTCAGTCAAATTTTGTGCTCCCTGGGTCTTGACGCGTCCCCCCCCCCAAAAAAAAAGATAAAAATTGTTGGTCTTGCTTATAACAAGCTAATTGGAGCATCCTTGGAGCCCCCTCCCGAACACATCCCTTCAAGATATATAAATGTACATATATGTTCTATAACTGGTCCTCCTCAGCCCCCGCAACTTTAAAAGGCTTCGCAGTCCAAACATGACACTCGGATTAAATTTAGGATTACGTAGGTTGGCATCGAACAAACATTCATTTAAAAAGGGGGAATGTTCAGGCCCATAGCTAACAAAATTGGGATAGAAATGAACACTTTCCAGCAATATATGCCCATTGCTGTTAGTTGAGCTTGATAAATGAGTGATGACTTTATCAACTTAACATTTTCATCCTCTCTCAAGTTGAAAATTTGTTCGGTTTCATTAGTTTTGCCTTACATACATTTAGAGAGCTAAATACATTCTACTAATGCCTGTGATACCAATATAGTTAAGGGGATTTCAGTGGCATTCATGGAAAAGTGAGCTGGTTCCTTTGATGTTCCATCATTATTTGAACGCATTTGGTTCTATCTGCAACAAGTCTTTGGCAAAGAGCTGATGAGTTTGTAGTCACAGGTACCTTCCTAACTTTATCCGCTTTCATTGTAATATTGCACCATCGGCCATAGCTGTCTAACATATCCCGGAATGCGTCCAAGTCCTTGTAGAAGTTTGGCCCAATATCAGCTATCTTTCTCCAGAGAGTTCGATTGTAATGATCATACAATATCATATCTGCTTTATTCCACTCTCCAATCTTCTCTCGCTGGTCCTCGCTTATCACTGCGCTCAAATCTGATGGACGTTGGTTCATTTTAAAGTACAGTAAATCTTCGAACTCCCAACACAAGAGACGTTTAAGCAGTACCAACGATTCATCAATATAGTCGGTGAGTAGAACCAGTTGTAACTTTTTCTCAAGTTCTTTGATTAATTCTTCTACGTGAGTCATATTGTTATTTATGGAACGTGAACTCCCAAGAATGTCAACCCACTGTCCGTTTCTATATTGGCTTTCAAAAAAACCTTTCCCCTTTTTTCCCCAATAGGTGAGTGGCCGTTTAAAAAAGTTATTGAGTTTTTCAATAGGCTTTACTCCTGGCACTCTCATTGTTTTGTAGCCTTTAAAGAAAAAGAATGCCGACTCCCATTGCTTGGTAGGGTCCCGTAAAATGGTAATGAATCTCGGTTCTGGACTCATTAGCTGCTTCAATCTCACCTCATTCTTTAGGAAAATGATATGAAATGTCATCAAGTTGTAGTTGTGGTAGTTTGTGTAATCATGCTCGAGAACTCCTAATGGTGGCAGGATGGTCTTGTTCTCTGCCAGGACAGTGCGGAAATGTCCCGTGGTAGGATCACGTCTGTTGGCGAGAAAGGAAAAGTTGTGCCGCTCACCGTATCTATTCAAAATAGAACTGATGGTGGTGCCCCCAGTTTTGTGAGTCTTGATGAAAACCACACTGCTCACTGGTACGCACTTCCTTTGAAGCATAGGTGGCAGAGAGGTTCTGGTCTTGCTTGGGGTCATTACTTGTCTCTTGAATATGGTAGGCCCATCTTTTCCCACCATGAAGGAAACGTATACCAGGAAAGTAAGGCATGGGATGGAAAGTACCAGGTAATGCTGCGTTTGTTGGGGGAAGAGAAACAAAAATTAAACACATTGGGAAGGTGCACAAATAATAAACCGGGCCGGGACGTGAACTTTCGTATAAAACTACATTTAAAAAAAAAAGTGAAAGTCTGGTCTTGCCTGGAAACATTTTTGGAAAAGTTATTTTGTATCTTGATACTTTGAGGTTTTCATAATCATCAAAGCGACACAAATTTAGTCAATCCTGTTTAAATCACATGCACTCCACACAGTACTGTACATTATGTCGAAGTATATATTTTTCTCTTTATAGTATACATTGGATCTCTTCCCTTTCATATTGACTGTTAGTTCGAGATAAAGAAAACCGCATGTACCCCCCCCCCCCCCCCGTGGTAAGTGAGACAAGATGTACCGTCTGTGTAGGGGGGAGGTTGACAAATATATCCGTTTTATTAAATTATTTATGTCTATTCTAGAGTATTCTCTCAGCGTAACATTTTTGAGAAAACCGACTTGAATACAGGCGATACTGACCGATGATCATCGACAAATATCTCTGTTTTTTGTTATAATAATGATGTAAAAAGAGAACATAGTCAAATGTCACGTAACTTCTATTGAATTAAAATGCTGACTTTGAATGGCAATATGATGACAATAAAGGAATATGGTCAATTAAATAGATATCGTAACTACAAATCACACTCTTTCCATATATAAAGAGAAATTTTGGCCTGTGAACTCGTTTAAGTGTTATAACGATTTCAAAGTAGGCATCGTAAATATTGAAATTAGTCTGAAACAATCTCTATATTGATCAGAAAGTCATATTGAGCCTTTTTTTCACGAGCACGCGGACAACTACATGTATGTGCCTGGATGTTGACTCATGACCTAAAGTCTATGTGTACCACATTTGATAAATTGTTGATGGCTGGGGAAGATATCTTCGATAATGTGATTTCACAAAATGTCGCCTAGTTTGCGTGATGGTTGAACGATCACACTGAAGAGAGGAGATTTTCTATTCCTGACCAAAAGGAATAAGCCATTTTTCGTAATGTAATCTTATTCATGTATATGCCTTTATGAAGCTCCTCGTTACGAACTATTTCATTCATCTGTAATGATTAAAGGTATTACAAAGTTTTGGGAAATTTTAAAAAATGGGTGGATAGTGATTCTTGACAATTTTAATATATTTGGATGCCATTGTGGATGTATTAAAAACACCAGAAATTGTAGCCCCTAAAACACTTCTGCTTTCGAGAAAAATTGAATATAAAGATTTACCGGTGCTCCCGGTAAATTATGATAAATTTCAAATAGCTCCTACGGCCGTACAATGGTAGCTGCGACCATGAAAATTTCAGAGTATGTAGTTGTGGTATATTATTTCCCAAAGAGAATAGCTAATCGGTCGATTTTAGTCAATAAACTTTGTTTTATAGCTTAATTAATATCTTGACCTTGAGAGGGAGCTATTCAACATAAAGTGTTCATTATTTACAATTTCATAACTTTAGAGTCGATTTCGACCGCGACAACGATCACTGAATATTGTAGGATCGTATATGCTTCCAATATGTTATTTTGAACCAAATTCATGACCCCATACCAAAACTTTGTATTACCTTTAAATGTATCTCAATTGTCAGAATTAAAATCGCATACATTAGTTGCTGCTAGGTAGGACAAAGATTATGACTTTCCCTACCTCGCAACACGTACTATATGCAATTTTCTTCTGACTATCGAAATACAATTATTAGTAACGGGTGAATGAAATAATATATATTGAGGCCCGATTGAGGCGCTTAAGTATGAATATGTTGAAATTACGAAGATGGCCTATTAGTGATTAAAGATTGATAGTCATTGGATTGTGCATTTTTGAGAAAACCTGACCACAAAACGTACAGATAGATAAATATTCTGACGAAATCAAGAGGTTATCTGCAAATCCTGCATCGCATCTATGTTTGAAAAATAAATTCTTAGGGGTTTAGTGAAATTTCGAAAGTCTATTGTTTGTATCATAGAAATCAAAATCGAATTGAGTAATATGCCATTGTCATGTTCGCACATTTAAATACGTGACATGTTCCTAATATTGTGTTATACAAATTAGTATGTTAATATCTAATCATGTAAATACCTTTTGCTTCATCGTAAAAGTCCAATCGATGCTGCAGTCTTGGAGATTATGAGTAGAAGATATTCGATGATTCTCACAAAATATGTACCGTGATGTTTAAATAAGAAGATGGCCTGGGGCGTGAATCTCTGCTAACGCGAATCTTGAATGAAACGGCCCTACAAATTGCACACGGTTGATGTTCAGGTAAGAAAGACAGAGAGGCAGAACAAAAGGGCAAAGAAAAGTCTTCGTGTCGTCACCAGGGTCATTGGTTGGTGCTGGCATCATAATATAGTACAGTCAGTTCGTGAAAAAACCTTAAACTCCCACTAATTGTAGCAGATAGTATTCCAACTTTTATATAATTAAAATGTACTTGATAACATATTTTTCAAAAAGTTCTGAGAAATTTGGGTATTAAAAAAAGAAATTAAATCATAATTTTCCATTTTCCATAACCACCAACATTAATTAACTACACAATAGAATAGCCAACCTGTTTTTACGTGGACACACCCTGACCCATTGTTTGGTCTGTGCTTGCTACACATATTTGTTTATATTGTGTCAAACTTGCACCAACCTATTTTGACACGGACCACGAGCAACAGCTTTCAAGGACGCCCTCTGATGAATTTAAGCAAAACATATTCATTCCAAAACGCAGCAGCGATGTGTAACACGAACTGGGTGGACGCAAAAAAAAACCTTTTGGGGTATATATTAAAATATAAAGTCATCCAATTATAGAGGGTTCGTATTCCACAGTTACTCACGTTACATTTGAAGACGTAAGGAGTTACAACTTTAGCTTTATAGTAATCCCTTATGACAGGCCTCAGCTGAATAAGTTTTAGTTATTGGAGTATCTAGACATAAAATCAAAACCTTAAAAGTGGACTGTACTTTTTACCAGCACAACAAACGTGTCGATTACTAACATTTCATAATTTTGACATGGATGAATTTCAAAGAGGCCTTAAGTTAAAAGTGTCCATGCTTGAGGCTTTCTTTAAAATATTGGAGTGAATTTCAATGGGTGACAGTAGAAAATCACTGGACCTATCATTTTTTTCCTCCAAATTTTAAAGGATTACCCACGCTACCCACGCTATAGTTACTGACATTATATGTGTCCATGAGATAGCAGAAGGTTTAGTTTCATTCTTACTAACAGGATTTATTTAAAGTTCTTCCTTATATTTGTATTAATCAAGGAAATAACTTTGAGCATTTTCTGATGCATTTCGAGAGGAAGTACCATTCTAACTTGTTATGTTTTGTTTGTTTGTTTGCTTATTTATATACATGTATATGTATATATTTTTTTCTTTTTCTCTTGCCGAGGTGTTTTATTTCACATATTTCACATTTCATATATATTTACATCAATTTACATTTTAACATAATAACAAAAAGACAAAAGTAATTGAATAAATAGTTATAACCTTAACATTTCTTGAAAAATTACTTTGTGTTTCGTCCGATAAAAAAACTTTGTTTATTTGCTATGTATACATGTATATTCATGTGTGCGTGGGTGTGTGTACGTGTGTGTATGTGTGTGTATGAGTTACTTACATATATTTTTGAACTGCACGGAAGTTAAACAGTTATGGCAATTCTGTATTCAATATTTCGGCTTGGCTGAATTAAGAGATATGAAATGGGGGGATACTACCTGGTAATTCGAATAGAAATAAATGTGTGAATTCTTCGGTATTTTTTTAGTAAATATGTAATCTTCCATTGTAGGGCCCAAGGCCATGTACTTTCCAGTGTGAAGATACAAAAATAGTAGTGAAGATAAGCACGTTCAATTTGCACCTACAAAAGTGGGAAGAACTAAAAGTAAATAAGGATATGAATGTGAACAGGTATAATGTGTCCAGTGTTGTGCGTGTGAATCTGTGTATGTTTGTGATGTGCGAGCTTGTGAGTGTGAATGTGAAAGTTTACGGGGGGGGGTTAAGTATTAGAAGGGGTGGAGGGTTAACGGAGGGGCATTGTATACAAATATATATTATGTTATTTTTCAGGAATGATGGTACTTGTCATAACTAAGTTCAGTATGTTATTATTATTATTAGAAACATTTAGTGATTTCATTCTATTATTCTCCGTCTTTGCTTACTGTTTTGTGAATAATTTATTTGTGTTAAAAAAACGTAATAAAGTTTTGCATTTGTATGGAATTATTTACATTGATTCTTTATGTAATGATTTATTTTGAATGAAATCTCTAATTAACAAAATTTGGAAAAAACCAAAATGACTGGAATCACTGAATATGAAGTATCCCGTAAGCTCCTCTCAGGCGAGGTTATTGATGGGGCGAGTGGGGAAGGGAGCTTTGGATCTTGAGGGTTACTGCATTCATTTTCTTCGTGTGCTTTTTAAAATTTATAATCAAGAATAACAATATGGGAGCTTGGAGAATTTCTGGGGAGTTGAGTCCTCAAGCCTCATTTCAGAGAGAGACCGGGGGAAAATACTACATTATCAAAATACACGTATCTGTGTATTTATTTTGGACACCTGACGCATATTTTTCACTGTCACAGTTTTTCTTTAACTTGATTTATTTTACCTTATGCCCATGTGTTTTTATGTTTATGTTTATATTTGACTTTTTGTCTTTAGTTATGTGTATACTATATTTGTATGTTATTTTCAATAGAAATAAAAGAAGAATTAAATTAACATTCACTATAGGGTAAGAAAGAATGAACAACTCGGTGACTGATGTAATCATGTTACTCATTATCAAGGTCCATTTATTGTGTACAAAATGATATATATTTTTCTCAAATTGTGGAAAACCATATGAGTGGTTGTATCGTAGCAGTGTTATCACTAATAACTTGCTACATTTTTTAACCACCTGTCATATTCTCATATAAACATGAATAGCCAAATTATTATTTTTAAGCACTAAATTTGGGCCCAAAAAATAAAACGAAGTAAAATAGTTATAAACAAAAGTTTTACCTTAAGAATGTTACAATTTAAAGGTACTATGTCCCTTTTGCAGCCAACCTCAAATTCTGTAGAACTTTGCAGGAATTATGAATATGTCATGTATGTTCTATCTGTGAAATTTAAACGTAAGCAGTGTCCTAATATTCAAATTATGCAAGGAAACCTGTTTACTTGCTAGACTTTACTGTCAGACACTATCGAGTGACTGACTGTCTTTTTTTTCCTTCTTTGGTAATAACATACATAAACTGAGCTGTAAAGGGTACATGAGCATTTATCTCCATCAATAACCCACTTCTTGTTATGGCCAAAATTAAACTTATTGAATCTTTGCGTAGCATAAAACGTATCACCATTCGGTACAATGGTCTGAAAATCAAGACTATTACTTATTGGCTCTATAGCTCCTAAGTCGATTTGACAACTAATAGTCCTTATTTTCCCACTTGAAGACATTTTCAAGTTCAACCTTTTTTAGGGAAGTTCTAAATTAGTATTATCTTTCAAATGCCATTGGAATTTAACCTTTTCATTTTTTGGGCCTGCAAATGGGACATAGCACCTTTAATCTTCACTTTTAAATCACTGTAAAGGCTCATATCAGATACGCCGATGTAAACCACGGAATATTTTTAAACGTGAAAATGAATGGAAACTGCGCGCAACTAAGGTGCTATTACGTGTTTTCACTTAGCTTCGTGTTATAAGATACACAAAAGTGAGGCATCACAACAACAAAAAACCGCTGCGTTTTACGGCAGCATATCTGAACGAGGCTTGAATATGGGGACTCACATCAAATACCAAGCGTAAAAATATTTATAGAGATACATATATACATATATATACATACCGATCCGTATTAACATGCGTTTGCCATTCTTATATTCACCTTTTCTAACAAAATAATGAATGCGCTTTACGAAAATCATTGAAAAAGGGGGGTATTTCACTGTGAACAATACTATATACGATTTTGATATACATTATGTGCCCAAGCTTTTTATCTTCCTCGACAATGAACTTATACTCAATTTTTTTTTTGGGGTCCAGCAATCTTAAGCCTTTAAATTTTTGCGATGAAGCAGTACAAACATAATTATAAGGGTTTTTAAGTGAAATGAAGTATTAATATGTATAAACAGTACATTTGAAAGTTGAAAATCCTGAACTGTACATGTACTTCATCCATATTATGTATCTGTTTAATTTTTGTTATAAAGAGAGTTAAATATATGAAATTTAAGAATGACAGACTGTGCTTAATACGTGCAGTATTTACTTTTGCATAAGAACTGTATTAGATGTAAGACTGTTTGACATACATGACTTGTATACATTCTTAAATAATCAATTTTTTTGGAAAAATAAAACAAAGCTTTCGAAACGGTTGTGAATGAATATGTACAAATATAACACAAATAGTTACAAAAATATAAATAGTAATAAGACACAACACAGTCAAACCATTGAAACGCAAAATACATAGACAGAAATACTGCAAAATTCTTTTTTTATAGAAGAGTTTCGCGTCATAATTTCGACTAATACAAAAAAAAAAGAGTTAGAGATTAAAAAGAAGAAGAAAAAAAAATCCTGATTGTAAATGAAGAAGTACATAAGGCTGGGCCTCCGAGGCAGGAGATGGGGTTGCTGCCCCCAACCATAATTTAGATTTCAATACAACAAATGACAAACCGTGAAAAAAAAAATTACTTTTTACTAATTGATTAAAGAGCTACAAAATGTGATGAAAATTAGAATGTTGAATGTCGTGTAGACAGATCAATAGATCAGGATCAAAACATTACGTATCTATAATAAGGTCTCTATAATGAGGTCTCAAAAGAAGAAAAGCTTTCTTTCTTGTTCCCAAAATCTACACTTCAAATTGGTTATCAACTTTGGAATTCATGTGTGTTGGTGTCAGCACATCCTGGCAAAAATCAAAGTATCATTTCTTTTTCTTTAAAATCGAGGAAAAATACATTTTAGTTGGCAAGCATAAACCCGACCAAGAACGCTTGTTAGCGGCGATTAGATAAACAATGATGGAATAACCATAACAGCATGTTTTGTCGAATAATTGTTCAAGTCAAACTTGATATTATCGCGTGACAAGTTAATTGTTTGCGTGACCTTCTCTCAGTTGGACATTCCTTGACAGTAGTGAAAGGTCATTCTGTTTCACAGTATAATACATGACTGCTGAGCCAACCCTGGATTTTCATTGTCGTGTACCTTGGCACTTCTCAATCTATGCCGAATCCCTCTTGCGTATTTCTTGGGTACAAATGGCGCCTTGCCCATCAGCCGCCTGGCGTCCGGTGCCGTTGTGGGTCTTGATTGGCTTATCTCACCGTCCACGTGATCAGCTGCTGTCGGTGTGCGTGTAGCTGCGTAGTCGGCGTCAGGAAACTGAATGTGATAAGCAGCTTCGTGAGGTCTCATGAACCAAATAAGATCAGCATCACCAACGCCCTCACCGACCGTGTCACGAAGAGCAGCAGCTGAAAACTAATATAGAAATTAAAATATGAAATAAGAACTTGATTGCGAAAGACAATTATATTTTTTAAATACACCTAAGGCCATTTATATAGCCTTGTGCAAATGGTGCAAATATGACAATGTCTTGATATCAGAACATGAATTTATGTAAAGTCTTGAAAGCATTTGCGGCCTGATTTGTTTTCATATAATTTAATAGGGAATTGAATCTACCTGTCTAGTCGAGATATATAATATACTATAGTTTGTCTTGATAGCAAGTGATAAATTCCATGATTCAAATATCGCAAAAGTCATTAAGAAAATATAGCTTATATGTGGGAAAGACGTTCAAATCCACAAACACATTTCAAATTGACTCGTTTTACAATCTAAATTTTGAATTTGCTTTACTTTACTTCTTTACTTCTTAAATCCTTTTACTCGCTTTACATCTAAATAACTGACTAAATAACTAACTCTCTCTCTCTCTCTCTCTCTCTCTCTCTCTCTTCTTTAATGCATGTGAATCACTTGCTAAGACAGACCTCCAGTAGTTCTCATCCATTTGAAGCAAATACAAAAATCATAAGAAACGAAGAAAAAAAAGAATGTCATGATGGAAGATAATAGTATACAAAATGCCACTTGAATATTATCATTTAATTTTTTAGCAATAGTGAATTGAACCATCTCAAATACAATTGTGTTTTTATTGAATTATTCAGTTTCTTTCATTCCAGTCCTCATCAAGATATTTGATGTCAACAAAATTATATGGGTAAACACCAAAACATTTTGATTCCAATGACCACTATGACCACTTACCTCTCTCTTTGATCCCAACTTCTGAAAAAGACTTTCAGCCTCCGCTAGAGCATTCTATAAAAAAATATGGAAAATTGAAATGAAATTAGTAGCAAATGGTTTCCTTACATCCTATGCTATGTTCTGTAGCTATGCTATAGGGTATCAATTTCATGTTATCATAATATATTTTGATTAATTTGTCATTTTTACAGACCTAAAGATAAAGGCAAATTAATAATGTTATCGAATATCTGCTTATTCTACTGGTGTATTTTCCCACTTATCCGTAGTTTGATGAATTTCAATGAACATTTCAGATCTATATTTGCAATTGAAATTATTTGTATAATAAAATATCGATATTCTACATTACTATGTAAAGCACATGGAGACTTAATAAGTACAAGATGCTATACTTTTGCTTAATCAATTCAGGTTATTCAACACAATTTCTCCGCTGTCCATAACCTACCTCAATCCTGGACCAATGGTCCGAACATTATACCTAACTCTAACCCTAAAATAAAGCTAACCTACTGCCCAATTGCAAACCCAACCATATACTTTTGACGAAAGAAAGCCCACAGCGATTGTCTTTGGAGCAGGTGTCAGATCAACTTCAAAGCTAGTTCAGTTTGTGTGTTCAGTGGCATTAAGTAGGAAAAATCTACACAAACCAAACTTTGTGGAATTTGGATCATACATATGCCTTCAAAAACATTACGCAACATATTAATGTAAACAAGAATTTCGAGGATAGCTTCATTTGAAATTCGTGCAATATGGCATGTTACATTCAAACGGGCTCCCTAATAAAATTAGGAAAGTGAGTCGCAGCCGAAGTAGTAGTAGCAGAAAGAGTGGTAGTAGTAGTAGTAGTAGTAGTAGTAGTATTAGTAGTAGTAGTATGATTATCAGTAGTATCAGTAGTATTAGTAGTGGTAGTAGTAGTAGTAGTAGTAGTAGTAGTAGTAGTAGTAGTAGTAGTAGTAGTAGTAGTAGTAGTAGTAGTAGTAGTATTATTAGTAGTAGTAGTAGTAGTATAAGTGTTGGTGGTGGTGGTGGTAGTGTTTTATCGTTCAATATTTACATACACCACAGGACACTACAAATCACCACAGTATCAGTGCACTACTGTAAATGACTAAAAGGCTTACCTCAAATGCTTCTGTCTGAATGGTTTGTCGTGTATTGGTGAAATGGGAAGGCGGGACAATAAAACTCCCTTGACTAAAGATGGCGTCATGCAGACTTTCTGTCTGGTGCGATATCGTACCTGATTCCGCAGCACCGACGTACGTCCAACTCCCTTTGACAGGGTCACACGTGTACTGTAAAACATAGTGGGTGAAACAAAGATGTAATCTTCATTATTTCGATTCTAATAACGTCTGTTTAGAGCCAGAAGGCTGTCTCTAACTCTTTGTAAATAAATATGAGTTAACGTATTTTATGATAATTAGTTAAGGATTTGCTACTACGAGTCAGTTTACCATACCAAAAGAATTATTAAAACAAATCGTTTACTTAAGTATTCGATGCCTTGTTTTGTTTAAAAAACCTACAAATAGTAAAAGTAGAAATATATTGCTTATTTACGACCTTCTTCTGCCATAACACCTACCCCATTAAATAAAATAAAAGTGACAATCAGTTGCACATGAATATTCCGTATCAAACAATTTAGCGCCTTTCAGATTTGCAGCTTTGATAATCTTGGCTTACTTTTAATTTCCAAGCTGCCATGCAAACTTTCTTTCTCAGACTCTTTTCTATCAAAGGAGAAAGCTAATTATCCGAGCACAAAAATGTGTCTTAAAGATGTTTTTGTTCTTGTGATTGCATTGTGAAGTTATTATGGAAAGGTACATAAGAATGATCGTTTATTGAGATGTTTAACGATCACCAGAGTGACAAGCTATCGACATGGTCTTGCTCGGAATTTCAAACAGAGAAACGCACCAAACACATAAAGGGTTTTAAACAAATTGGCAGACTACACAGGTTGCATCAAAATTACTTCCAAAATATAAGGTATTATAATTATCAATTAGCTTTGGAATTCTGAAGTCATTTTGAAAGCAACCCATGACATTTCTTATATCACATTCTTCTTCATGGAGATAAAAAGAATGAGAGAGGTCACTAATTATTTTTAATTTTGACCAAAACGCAACCTTCTCTTTATATCTATATATACAGACCTGTGAGAGCACCTTCCATCCGTGTTTTCCGATGGCATCAACCGCCTCGAGCACATAGTCCACCACGTCTTCAGAAAAGAAATAAGGAAGGTTGAGACGGATGAACCCAGGTCTGCAAAAAAAGGGAAAAAAGAAGAAGAAGAAAAAAAATAGATTGTCAACCAAATGCCATTTTAACTAACACTACTATTAATATTTAAAAAATCGGTAACTCTAATAATATTTTACTTTAATTGAATAATTGGTTAAGAAAAAGAAAAAGAAATCAAGACAAGTTAGAGAATGACTAGATGATAGAGAGAGAGAGAGAGAGGGAGAGAGAGAGAGAGACAGATATAGACAGAGAGAATCAGAGAGAGACAGAGAGAGAGAGAAAGAGCGAGAGAGAGTGAGAGAGAGAGAGAGAGAGAGAGAGAGAGAGATATTAGCTTACACCGAGGGTTAGAAAAATATAATTTAAGAATACAAAGTGATATACTTACTTCATTATTTCTAGTGGTGCTGGCGTTTTCTTCAGCTTCTCAATGAGTTGCTTCGATTTCTTCTTTTTCAACTCACTATTTAAGATAAAAATACACATATATGGATGAATTTCAAATAATGCCATATACTCTAGAAATGCTCCTTGTATTTGCATATTTATTGAAATGTTTAACTTTCAGAATTAAAACATTGATATTAAAATGATTAATATAGGGTGTGAATCAATAAAAAGGAAGCCAATATGTATGCAATATACCATCGGAAATCAATAAAAATGAAAATATTGGGTGTGGGCATTATTTTACCTGTCATCTTTCAGAAAGTATACGAACTTAGCAGCAAGGTCCTCATCTATGCCCAATAGATCCTAAAGTGGTAAAAAGGAGGAGGAAAGAAAATAAAAACATTACTCAATCGGCCAATATCTATGCAGTCCTAGTAGAGGTGTCGTAGACGTAGTCGAGTGGTTTAACCCCTTGACTGGAAATACCAAGGTCGTGGGTTCAATCCCCGACACGGCACTTTGTCCTTTGGCAAGAAATTAATCTACATTTGGCGAGAAATGAGAACTTCATAGGTTGACAGAAATTGCCATTATGACCTTACTACAATGGCCATATGGTAGGAATACTCCTCAGGGAGTGGAGATTGTGCACACTGTGGGCGTGAATGAATCCAATGACCGGGGTAATGTAGAAAGTGCTTAGAGACGGTATTCCGTATGAGTTATTATTATTATTATTATTATAACGGTCTACCTGAAGCACCCATTATAAATAACAACAATTATCTGCCACCTTTTCGTCCTCTTTTTTCATCAATTGGAACGTACAATTACAAAAAAGGTGGATAAATCTGTGGACCGCTCATTACATGTATATTTCAAACGAATATCCTATTCAATATTTGATTTCTGTTGTAGAAAAACCACTAGGCCTATGGAAAATTTCTTTGTTGGGACTCAATAATGTAAATAAATACCAATTCACTAAATAAAAAAAAGGTATGATTTTTTTAATTGGAATGTGGATGGGCAGAATATTCATTTGTTTTCACATGGAATTCTGAAATTAACAATGAATAAACTGAAGCTTGTCAGCGTGGTTCATTCTGCACAGAGTTTGCCGCAAAAATGAACTGGCAATCGATGTCGGAAAATAAATATAAACGGAAACTAAAAGGACAAAGAGAGCGCAAATAAAACGGTGTCTGACATAGAATTCTGATTGAAGGAATTTGATAACCCTGGTTTAATATTCCTCATTTCCTCCTAAAACACTTGCCTGAGAATAAGGTCCTGCGCATGCGCATCCACCTCTCGCCTGTATACCGTAGAGATCATTGAGGAGGACCGCGATGAAGTTATGATGAAGCATCTTGCCTGTCTTAGGATGGATGATTAAGAAGGAAAAGATAGGGAGTCGATCTGCCTTCGTGCTGCCCAAGAAGATGATGTTTCCATTCCTCTTCAATCTCGAGAAGGCAATTCTAGATGTTAATGATAATAGTGAGGCTTGATTTAATCAAGTTGCTTGTTGATAACGATTTACAAATAAAATCGGGCGGTACACATTTTGTTCAAGGAAATGATATCAACGATCTGTTATCAATGCAGTTCAAAAGGGACTAATTTTTCAAGTTTTTCCTGATTTCGAGAATGGTTGTGAACCTTGTTCATTGGCTGCATGTATCTCTTTCAAAAAGTGTTTTAACTAATTATAACAATCCCATTTTCATTCAAATTGCCTGTCTTGATTTGTAACTGTCCCTATACGTGTAGATAATGAGAGACCTTTGGTGATGGCGTCTTTAATCCTTGTTATCTTATTAATCAGTTACATCATGACCACAATTTTGTTACCAAATAAAAAGAAGAGGTTACTGAAGCGAATGCAAAACTTTCTGTATGTGTAACATTTGTCATGTTTATGTAAATTATGCAAATGTGCTTAGGGTCTCCAATTCCCCACACTTACCCTACATGAATACCGAATCAAATTATGTGAAAAATACTAAAATTGGGAACTTTTTTTCTTCTCAAGTTTCCCCCAATTTTCAGCATAACTAGGAACCCTGTTATGAATAATAATCAAATGAATGAATGTGATCGCTTACGAAGTGAGTTCTTTCTCTCTCTCTCCGATGATGTCGGTCCCGATGCTGTTCTTTACTTTGAAGGTCAGTCCGGCTCGGATAGACTCGACGATAGCTGGCGTCCCTCCTTCTTCACGCTCTTCAATATCATGCAGGTAATGATGTGTGTCTCGTGTTACCTGTAATATGACGTACGTGGCACATTCAGTTGATAGTTGTCATGAATATTTGTGTTCGCTTTGGCAACACATGTATTTACACAAATGTATTAATACAAAACAAAAAAAAAAAAAAAAAATTATTGATTATAATTTGTAAGGTTGTCGATTAAGGAATAGATCTTTCCGTATAAAATGTACAAAATAAACCGTCTGTTCATTGCTCACAGGTAGGTCACATCGTTGCCAATGTGAGTTTAAATAAAACTTATGACATTCTTTGTATCCTTCATCGGATTTTCCTTACACTTCCATTGAGCTACGTCATCCGTTTACATTTTGTTTTCTTTGTATATTTTATTAAAACAAAACATTAGAATCACTTTATTTACAATATTCTCGTACCAGAGTATAGGAATATAGGAATGAACTTTGACTTTAAAACGCAATTGGCTTGATTATTTATAATGCACAACTTAAGGGCAAAGGATTACAAAAAATGAAAAATACATATTAAATTTTAACACGATCACTAAAAACGTTCAACATATCAACTCATGGGTGATATTATTATCATATTGCCTATAACAAGCATGGTCTGATTACCTAATACAAGTAGCCAATGTCATTGTAATGTCAATGTAATGGCATTTAGTATTTCTGTTTAGTTTGATTTTTGAAAGTCGATGCAATGATGTTCTCAAACAGAGCCATTAATTGGGAGAGTTTGACCAACCCAATTGAAGTTGGACATAATTATGGCGAATGTTTCTTTGTTAGGCAAATACGAATATACAATATTGAAAGCAATAAACGGCTTTGTTCTCACATATAATACAGTGCCGCCGCCGACGGAGTGAGGTACAGCGTTGAGAAACAGCTTCTTCTTCGCGATGAGGATTCCTGTGAAAAAGCGAATAAAGAAATATCATTACAATATTATGACGCCCCTTGCTATAAAATAAACTGCCAATAAAATCTATTTTAAATCTGTTTAGTAGAGTTTAGTAGAAAATGTTGAGAAATCTTTAGCCATCAGTAAACAAAAAAAAAATCACTTAGTATAATATTATACGAAAACCACACATTGATCAACAAGTAATATGACAAAAAAGGATCATTGAAATCTTGATCTTGATTCAAGTTTTGCAGTCGAGAATGATGCAATGGTCTAATCATTCTGCTTAATTCCGTTACAAACGACTTTTCATGGAACTATCTAGCCTACCCGGTGTGCCAACTCCTCCAACAAACTTGTGCGGTGACAGATAGACGGCATCTTTTCGGCAGTCCCCCTCGATTCTATATTTATCAAAACGAATAAGAAATGTATGGCTCGTTGTTTGAAATCAAATTCACAAGATAACTGATAGACGGAGAGATAGAGGAAATAATATCATTGAAACAACATTATTATAAGGGGCAAAAACGTGTTCTCTTGAAAAGAAATGACAAGCACTCAGTACAAGCGGTCAAAATCCCCCCCCCCCCCCCCGTTTTAAGGTGATGAATTTATTTTATTCTTATTTCTTCCCCTTCTTGTCAAAATCCTGTACCTGCCCCTCGCATATAACTATGTTGATCTACATCAAGAGGGTAGATAGTAAACCGATCCATTTCGCGAGACAAATCAGCATACGTCACGTAACTGGACACTGACATTATATATTAGTGTATTGCACTCATTATACGATCATAATTTGACCGACCTGCTTGTAAACCTAGGTTTTCAAATATGCAATTTCCAAAATAACGTTTTTACTAATAAATAATTATTTGGAAGGTTTTTTCCGTTAACTCTTTGTGTAATAGCTACTAATTATAAAGGCAGAAATATATTTCCATCGTACATAATGATGACTCTAAGTTAACAAAAAAAAATGTACTGAATAAATCAACCCAGTTGTAAACTCAAATGTATGAATCATCTTTGAGATGTGATTGGGATGAGAACCAAAAGGAACTTACCCGGTGTTCGCAGGATTCATGTCTATCCTCAGGTATGGACCTGATTAAATAAAAATGAAGAAAATAATAGTCAGAATGTAATTGCTGTACAACCGGTATATTATCAGCAATACAATGGCAGTAGCTTTACAAATAAATTGTAATTTCAATGGCCTCGTCTATCATCACCCATTGTAATGTGTGAATATAATAGTCAGAATGTAATTGCTGTACAACCGGTATATTATCAGCAATACAATGGCAGTAGCTTTACAAATAAATTGTAATTTCAATAGCCTCGTCTATCATCACCCATTGTAATGTGTGAATATTAGAATGACATATTAATTATATAGGATATTGGAATTTCCCTTCAGTTGATTTCTCGAAAGTCTTTCCGATCATGTTATTTTTTACAAAGATGAACAAAATAAGTTTTGTCAGTATATTTCTTACGATCAAACAATGCAACGAAAATTCCTCACGAACAATTTTGTATATACATCATTGTAGAAGTATAGTCAAATCAAATCAAAATTAGATACCTTGACAAATAAATTTAGATAATTATGATAATTACATAGCACGAAGAATTTAAGTAGGATCCCATCCATGAAAAAGAGAATTCAAGGGCTTTTGAAATTTCGGTGACTCATGTGACATGAAGAAAGCAACACGTTAAATTTTGCCAATTATTCATACTTGTTTTCTATAACTACTTGTTCACGTTCAACTAATCAATCAAGGATTTACGTTCAAACAAAATTTCTCACCCGCTGTTGCATAATCCCAGAACGATAAAGCGCCATATTTGTGTAAGAGCGCCACCACGGGGTCAGTTTTGCAGATGATGCCAGTGACGTTTGACGCTGCTGAGAAACAACCAATCAGAAGCCGGCCTTTCTTTTGATACATCTGTATGTGGAGAAAGTGATGTTGTAATATAATAATCTCTGAAAAATGTATCCTCCGAATTAACGAAGTACTTAAATGATCTTATTCGAACCAGAGTAGGCCCAACCAATATAGGAGAGGTTTTTGAAATATTTTGTTCTATGGTAAGAGGGAATGGTAATCTTGTACTGTGTCAGAGACATGTTGTCAAGGAAGGGGGGCAATTTTGTTAGCTTGGAAGACTTTCAGGAGCATTTTACGATCGCAAAGTCTTTCCAGAAATCAACTCGATGGCACTTTAACTGCTTCATTACATTACTGATAAAAAATCATAACCGAGTTACGTAATATGTCATGGTAGTGTCCGCGTATTTCAAAAGATGATGCACAAAACAATTACAGGTGCATGAGGTTGACTTTCGAAAGTCTTTGCGATTGTGTTAAAGCTTATCTGTACTAGTTTATAGGAGGGTTTAGACCACACTGCAAGGTCACTGGACAGGTGGTTATCTCATCAACTCAGCTCTCAATTAACATAAGAAAAGGAGGATCATGGGGGACCCATGGTCACCGATGAAGCATTGTTTTCTATATAGAGAGAGCAAGTAACTACCAGTATAGGACATTGTGGCTTTAAACTTACTTTGAGAGATTCTTCCAACAACTTCAAATTCACCATCCCATGCTCGTCATCTCGAATCCGTACAACCTGCGAAAGAAAGAATAAATTCAAATGGTTTAATTGTCTTCATTAATCCCCCCCCCCTCAACATCTCATAACAACCTCTCAAAAAGTCAAGGTAGATTCTAGCATGATTGTGTCTAGCGAGGCTCATTGGTCTTATAATACAGTGAGAGAAACGCACGAGTGGACGTTTGAGTTTATTTCTTCCCATTGGCCTCAAGTTCACATGGTTTAATTGTCTTCATTAATCCCCCTCCCCCACATCTAAAAACAACCTCTCAAAATCTAATAGGTAGATTCTAGCATTATCATGTCTATATAGCGAGGCTCATCATGCTCATTGGTCTTATAATACAAAGAGGGAAACGCACGAGTGGACGTTTTAGTTTTTTGTATTTCTTCCCATTGGCCTCAAGTCCCATTATGACACTAATGAGGTTGGTATTAGGTAAAGGGTTATGTTGAATCAGTCAGATGAGTTTTAGGACCGGCGTATCCAGATATTCATAAAGAGGGGGTAGTTCGCTTATTGTCCGGAAAATGGGGCGGAATGCGAGCTCAAAAAGGACCAATGCCAATTTTGTTTTCATGAGCTTTCGAATGAGCTTATGCATGAACGTTTTAATGTTCCAAATGTAATTACAAGTTAACCCCCTCCACCCCTCCTCACGAGCCCCACTTGTGATATTTACCTTAGCTCCCGATTCTTTCCATGGTAGGATGTTAGAGTGATGCTCGTATGGCCCAATGAACACAACCTGCAAGGGAGGAGGAAAACAAAGTTGTGAAAATCCCACTAACATACGAAATTTGGTGTAAATGTCCCAGTGATGTACTTTTTCAAGTCAAGGGTTGTTGTCCCAAGGTAATTGTCCTTTACGGATCGTTGTCCGGGATAGTTGTCCGAGGGGTTGTTCAAAGGTAATTATCCTAGGGTAGTTCTCCGGAATAGTTGTTCCAGGGGTAGATATTTATGTGTAACAATCCTGGGAGTACTTGTCCGGGATAGTTTTCAGCGAAAATTTTCAGACGGGGTACTTGTCTGGGTTATTATTCTCTAATTTCTCTTTATACACGCTTGGGAAAGGCAAACAACAACAGCTGAAACCCAAATATGCCTCATCGTCGTTATGTCAGCAGTCAACTCATTATTGTCCTATTGGCAAAAGCTCTCAAGTGGGACCGTCCAGATGATGATTTATTATAGTATTAATGACTGCTTTGAGAGAAATAGTTGTTTTTATACGCTAAAGGGAAGGTTAGAATTGTGCTATTACCCGATTGAAGTTGAAGTTTATGAATGCAATTTCGACCAATCAGATGGCTGGATTTCTTATAAAGTGAGGTATATAATAATTAATATCTGGACGCGGCGAAAATATAGCGAAAATCATCCAGAGACGACAGAAAACGCCATAAAACCAACAACAACAACAACAAGTGGGCGCTGTGGTCTGACTGAAATGGATCGCATTTAGGCAATCTCGTTGTTCGAGCTACATCATTTATAATGTTGTGCAAATTTCGTCACATTGAATCTAGCCACACTTGAGCTTTCATGATCTGAATTGAATTCTCATTTGGACTTTTATCCTTGTAACGTACCTCATCTCATGTGTCCTATTCTAATTCATCATGCAGTCTTCCGACCTTGATATTCTATTATTCTCTTTATACATGCTGGACAAAGAACATAAGTTGTAACCCGCATCTATCTCAGGGTCATCAGTCAAAACATTATTGCTCTATTGGAAAAAGCTCTCAAGTGGAACCCTATAGATGATAGTATCATAGTACTAAATATTAGTCAATATCTATTAACAAAAGAGCGTCAAGGGGAGCTCATCGCTGTTGAGCAAGAAGAACACCGATTAGCGCTGGCGCTGCATGCTGCGTGACAGAAATTGATTGCATGCAGACATTATCATTGTTCGAGCTTATATATATATATCAACAATGCTTTGCAAGTGGAACCCTATAGATGATAGTATCATAGTACTAAATATTAGTCAATATCTATTAACAAAAGAGCGTCGAGGGGAGCTCATCGCTGTTGAGCAAGAAGAACACCGATTAGCGCTGGCGCTGCATGCTGCGTGACAGAAATTGATTGCATGCAGACATTATCATTGTTCGAGCTTATATATATATATATCAACAATGCTTTGCAAATTTTATTATTGATTTTAGCCCCTCTTGTGCTTTGATGATCTGAGTTGAACTCTCGCTTGTACTTTTCTCATTTCTACGTAGTTTACCTCATCTCTGAATGTGTTGAGATATTAATTATATAATTTGCTGTAACGTATTTATTTCATTGAAAAAACATACATTGCTTCAAACGGGTTGAAAAGACAATTACTTTCTTGATATTCTATCACATACATTTCTGCAGTCTTATTGTTTTCATTATGAATGGCAAGTGGACTAACCAAATATTAGTTTGAACGTCTATTTACTGCTTATTTTCATTGGTTCATCTACTTTTGAGAGGGAAAAGTGGGAACACAATAATGAACGTACCGCTTTCTTGGCTCTTTCACCCGTGAGCATAAGAGCTGATACCAGTTTGTTGACTGCCCCAGTGGTCCCGCTACCGGTGAAAATGAGAGCATCATCTTCTGTCGCGTTCACACACTCCTTGATGATGTCTCTGCAAGCAAGATAAAAATTAAGAATCAGGGTCATTATTTCAAAGCGCAAATATCTGCTATAATTTTGGGGTTTCTCTAAAGAAATTCACACCCCCAAATTGAAATGGAAACATTGTTCGGTGGTGTGATAATAATTTTTTTGGAGCCAGAAGGGCGTTAACATTTATTTGCGAGACATATAACAGTTATCATTTCTACTCCCCGTTTCGCCATTCGATCGGAGCGCGGGCCCCTCCCAAATCACCCCCCCCCCTTATAACTACGCCACGGTCCCTACCTACCTTGCTTCCTTCCTGAATCGTGTGGTTTGTCGTGCCATGATACCAGTAGTGGTGTGGGTGTTTGCATACAGTGGCTGAACATGTTTAGTGATATAATCCTCTATAAACGAAAGATGTCTGAAATCGAATAGGAAAAAAAATCACGGTTAAAATATCCTCCATATTAAAACGAGAAAGGTCTGAAAAGAAAGGCGAAAATGGAAAAGATGTCACGGTTCCAATGTGAATGCGGACTAAAGATGCATTTCTTGCTGGTCGTAAATCTTATTTCTTGAAAATGCAATTTTAAGACACGTTACTAACAATTCAAAGTAAATCATTCCAATTTTGTTTAAGTAATCCACATTTAATTAATTAAAAATATGGTCATAGATCTTGATTATTTTTTGCTTTGCTGACATAGCAATATCAAGACAAAACAAATTGCTAACCATTTAAAGTAAATTATACTAATCATTCGACACATGACCTTTTTATTCATTGCTCATGAGCATGATGTGCCCAGTTTTATTCACGCAACATTTAATGTTATTTTCCCTACTTAAAATACTAGGCGTAGATCGTTATTATTATATCAAAATATGAGCAAGTAAATCTTCTGACTTAAAAAATATAAGATATAACTTCTCACCTTCCTGATGCTGTATAATCACAGTATACAACTGAAGAGGGAAATGAAGAAAATAAAAATAAACATACAATACAATACCATATAATCAGTATAAAAAGTATGAAAGACGTAAATATGCATGAATACTTCCTTTAAATGGACTTTTTCAATTATTTCGGAAATTGTGATTCCACCATGATTATCAAAGTGCCATGTCAAAATCCGAATCCATGACACATGCTCCGCCGACAAAATGCTCCGCAAAAAGCGACAATTGCTCCGCGACATTGCTCCGACGACATTTGCTCCGCCGACAATTGCTCCGACGACATTTGCTCCGCCGACATTATTGCTCCTCCGACAGCTCCGCCCAAAAAGTGCCCTGTTGAAGACAAATGCTCCGCCGACGTAGCAGGAGTGCCCCGTAAAAGACTAATGCTCCCTTTGGCAGCAGAAAGAAAGATAGGAAGAAAGGAAAAGAAAAGAAAAGAAAAGAAAAGAAAAGAGAAACGAAAAGGCTAAAGACAAGGGAAAAGGGACACAAAATAATATATAGGAGATTTAATTTCCATATTTTTGCATTGGCCTATAACTTTTGTGTCGGAACGGTGTCGGTATAATTAATGACGGTAAATCCTGTCTGCGCGGCGTCGCGACACGTCGGGGAAAATGAGAAATAAAATGGAATATGAAAATATAGGCCTACATGCTCGTGTAATAATCATTGATTAAAAAAAGGGGTGATAGGCAGGCAGATGGTTTTCAGTTATTATATGAAAAGGATGAAAATTCGCTTGCTCGCTACGCTATAGCTTAATGTTCGTAATACATTTTGAACATCAGTGATTAAAAAGCAATGCTAGGCACGCAGATGCTTTTCAATATGAAATGGCAAGCCAAAGAATTTCGACCATTCGCTTAGCTCGCTCGCCAACAAGGAATAAACAATAATCTTGAAATAATACTTGCCCATTTGATTAAAAAGGGGCGTAATGTAAAAAAGATTCTATTTAAGACTATAACCTATGATTTTTACCTTTCTTGTTCGCAAATTAAAAAAATTGAAAACAAACAAAAGACGTCCCCTTAAATGTGTTTGTGCCCTCCCTTTCACAGGAAAAGAAAGACACAGTTACTTTATTAAAAAATATGCCTATAATTATTATCAAAAGAGAAGTGCAAAAAAATCGCTCGCTGTCTTGCTACGCTAACTCGCGATAATAATTTTAAACATATTCATTTGACGAAGCTGCAGCTCCTAAACGTCAGACGAAGAAGGGCGGAAGGCAGGTAGATCAGAGACGGCGGAGCGACTTCCAAAGTGAGAGGGCACCAACAAAAAAGGACACTTTCTGGAAAAAAGGGCACCTTCAAAGGGAAATCTCAAAGCGAAAATATACAATTTGTTATATACCAACCCTTTATATTGTGATTATATTATCGGGGATGTTTTCAATATTTGTTTATCTTTATACATCATATAAGATATTGCTTAAGCATCATAATTTGCAGTTGGGTGTGATGGTCTGAAAATTCATTTGCGAGCGAGGAAAAATTGTAAGATTTGTGAGGTCGCAGTGCGAAAAATTACATCTTATAAAGAGGAAAAACCCAATCTTGACGGGGTTATAAGCACATTCTCATAACGGAAGACTGAAAAGACCTTTGTTAAGTTACATTATTATAACATATATAACTACGAGCGAGAGTAGCGAGCGAGCCTTTGGGGAAAATCCCTCTTATACGCTTGAAATTAGGGACACATTTAATGATAAGAGGAAAAGGGGACACTATCAAAAGGGTTTTAACACTTATTAGCAAAGAAAAGGAGCACGTGTCGAAGTACAAAGGCTAACTAGGCAGAGGTAAAAAATGGGACACTTCTTACACCTAAAAAAAAGAGCGTCGCGACACGTCGGGGAAAAAGAGAAATAAAATGGAATATGAAATATAGGCCAACATGCTAGTGTAATAATCATTGATTAAAAAGGGGTGGTAGGCAGGCAGATGGTTTTCAATTATTTTTTGAAAAGGATGACAATTCGCTTGCTCGCTACGCTATATCTTAATGTTCGTAATGCATGTTGTACATCGGTGATTAAAAAGCGATGCGGGGCACCTGAATAACAACAACAAAACAAATCACACATACAAAAAATATATATAACCCATGAAAGAAATATTGTCGGCGGAGCAAATGTCGGCGGAGCAATTTATTGTCGGCGGAGCAAATGTCGCGGAGCAATAATATACTGTCGCTTTTTGCGGAGCATTTGTCACCGGAGTAATCGTCGCCGGAGCATGTGTCGGGTTACCCAAAATCCATTTGACAATTTTCATATCCGATTTTTCCTTTACTTGCACTTCTCCGTGAAGACACAGTACACATATAAAGAATGTTATAATCTGGGGTCTAAGACATAATTATGCCCCCACAGTTTCCTAGTCCCCCATCCGTGCCCTTACAAACAAACAAAACGTAAACAGCGACAACAAATTTTATGATAAGCTAATTTCTCAATAACAGTATATAGAGTATGTAATGCATTAGAATGTCAGGTTTCAATATTCAACATTCCTGTGTTTTTCTGGGGGAGGGGGGGGGGGGTGCGCTCCGTCGTTACGCTCTCTTCCAGAGTAGCAAATCAGGTTACAATCTAACGCTGTTCCACAATTTTCCATCCCAGAAAAACGATGAAACCCTATATACACACCCCCTCACCGAAGAAATCCCGGGTATGCAATTAATATAATTGATATCCATTTATTTACTGGTGCCTTGCGAACCAATATCTTCAAAAGTTGTTTACGATATCGTAACCAAGCTCAATCATGCCAAAAGAAATGCAACTTCTTTGTTATTTCATGGTTCGCAGTTAAGACGCATATAGTAATATGCGTCTTTAAGAATCATTGAACTGCCAGGAGGACTTTAGACCCCATTTGGCGCCTTTTGAAGTGCATTCACCTACTGATACATAAATGCTATCATTTCAACATGGAATATAATTATATACATCTTTGCCTCTCCAAATATTAACAAATGATATTTGATTTTCATTAATTGCGGGGCGTCTAATGAACAAAAAAGTTTGTATATGTTTTGAAATGTAAAATATCATGCCTTAAAGGGATCGTTTAACAATGTTAAAAATGCGCTTCAAAATGATCAAGAAGTGCCTCAAAAAAGTAAAAACCTTTGAGTGACCGGTTTTACCATATTCGTTTTCCCCAATAGACTGTAGTGTTATGAAAACCGTTTGGCAAACGCAAAATTTGATTTCGATTTTCAATCATAAATATCTTGATAATCAGACAGGCGATCGGCTTGTAAAAGTCACGGGGTTCCTGACTAACCTAAATGTTTATAATTATCATTGCAGCATGAGCTAAATCAAGCATTTTTTTAAAGGATCTAAGACAAAGTTACCGGATCCCTAACGTTGCAACCTTTGAATTTGATTCGTTTGAAACATACAGTACGGTTAAATCTTAAAGCTTTAGAGTTGAATGGTAAAGGTAAAATTTGGAAGAGCTTAAAATACATTCACGTGCATAACTTTTTGTTTATGTGCATAACTATCATTATTGTCATCATAATCGTGATTATTCAAACAAGGAATATCGTGTTTAACATTGCGAAATTTGGTGAATCTGTAAAAGTCACCAAACATCACGAAAGAGAGCTGAATTTTCCCCTAAGAATAAGCTTTTTTCAATCCTAATGATGCAAGCCCAGTAATAGCTTTTCAAAAATCTTATAATGGTGGCGGGCAGGGATGGGGTATGCGACACTTATCGGTCCATTCATCTTGAATAGTCCCTGCTAGTGACGTATCCTATATCCTCTTTCTTTTGAGTATCTTCTTAACATCCTTATAATTATGTTCGATCCCCAAGAGACTACCAATCAATACAAGGGGCTGATTTAGACGATTGAGCCCATTTCAAGACAATGTTGATCGATTTTTATCCACTTTACCGTGAAATGCTTGACCTGACACCAATTTTATTTCGATTGAAGTAAAATGAAGCGGAAAGATCGACTTGGCGACTTACCCCTTGGATTATTGACATAACGAATTGGATCATGAGGGATTTTCATTTTCTATATGAGGAGGTTAGAGCCGGTTCTTTAGATACATCGAGTGGTCGAATTTAAAGAAAGGTTGTACGTCCTTTGAACTAATCTCACTACAAAAGAATGCCAGACAAGACAGAATTTAGACATCCAACATGTCAAAACCGCGCTGTCGTTTTAATGTTACGGTTGAGCGTGTAATGGCCTAATACCGTTCTTCATTGAAGTATGATCTGAACCTTTGTTCCACTTTTTCTGCGTTTTAAATGTTCTTCTCTTTTTTTAAAACAATTTGTATAGCAAATATAATAGTTAGTGTTGGCTAGCAGAAATGCAGAACTCAAACATTTAAACCCTCCTTTTCTCTTTCTCTCCCTCCCCCCCCCCTCTCTCTCTCTCTCTCTCTCTTATTGTTTTCTCGCCATTTGAGGGTGGGACAAGTCCTACGCCCCCGTAGCCATGCCCTTGAATAGGATTAGGACTCTAAACACTATGAACATGACGGCAAAGAGAGCGGACAAAATATACAGTTCCTCAGGTAGACAAAGTGACATCTCTTCACTGCTATTATGTAAAAATGTGTAAAACAGGTGAATATGCATGTGACATCAGTATTCTGTTCTACACATTTTTACATAATAGCAGTGAAGGGGTGTTCCTTTGTCTACCTGAGGAACTGTATATTTTGTCCGCTTTCTTTGTCAGTCATGTTCATATAAGCTGGTACGACTGGTGACAAAACTCTTTGATCTGAATAAAGGATTTGTTTTGTACTTGGCATTGTATTCGGACCTATCCTGTGTATATGATTTCACAAAGAGAGGAGTAAAACTCTAGAAAAAAAAACGAAAAAACAAACAAATTGGTAACTAGTTAAAAGACAAATTCGTAACTAGCTCTACGATAGAACCTATACTTATAGCATCTCATTTTTTGTGTGTGTGCAAAGCTACCTGAATAAATGTGTTTGCTTATTTGTTATTCAAATTGGTTTCTTGGACGAGAGCAGAATAAAATGGGAGTTTGACAACTTATAAAACGAAACTTTTATATGTCTCATTTGCAGGCCAAAAAATGAAAAGGTTATATTCTACCGGCATTTGAAAGCTGATACTAATTTAAAACTTCCTTCAAAACAAAGGGCTTCAAAATATCTTTTTGTGGGAAAATAATGACCGTTAGTTGTCGAATCGACTTTAGGGATTGCTATCCTGTTAGTAAAAAGTCTGATTTTCAGACCCTTGTACCGAATGGTGTACGTTTTGTGCTGCGCAAAGATTCAATCAGTAAACAATGGCAGTTTCAAAAGTGCGGGTTAAATTGGCCATAATATTAGCAATTGTTATCATATTTCGATGTCCTTCTTCCTAACAATAAGCTTCACCATGACCAGCAATAATTTGGATGTATAGAAAGAATTTTTTTTTTTTATCAAGATTAAACGTGGATTCTGAAAATTCTCCGACGACCAAAATTAGGAGATATCGGGTATATATGGGTTCTTTTCAATGCCATCATTCTCTGACAAGCACACAGATACCACACTTCCTTTAGGCCAGGTCTAAAATTGCTGCCAGGGAATTGTTAGAGGGGCAAGCACATTTTCTTATTGTACTTTCTGTGTACTTACGATACTGTTTGGGTACCAGCGTTTCCTTTGAACAATGATACAGGGAATGGTTTGAACAAATATACAACATATGAAAAGCCCAATGCAAAATCTTCTTCGGGGTTGTACAATCACAGACCCTTAATTACCCCGCTCGGTCGCTTAGCTTTATCAAACGTTGCGTCCCCTCTTTCGCTTAAAGCTTTTTCGAACGTTGCGTCCCCTCGGTCACCAAGACAAGCAATAGCCGCGCTTGCTCATTTGATAAAAGCGCCAAAATCATGTGCATCTTTCCGTTGAATTGCTTCTCTAACTCATTCATCATGCATGAGGTAAATAGTTTTATAAACTTTAGAATAGCACCTCATAAAGTAATTTGGAAAGATTGGCTACTTTTTAAAGATCTGACAGGTATGTTTGTAGTTACAAATTGGAGGGCATCGTGTCTATTTCCCAGCTCTCCCTGCATGGGGCCCATTAAGAAAATTATAGGTAATTTATGAATGTCAAATATAATATGAATTTAGAAAAAATAAAAACTATCTCGACTTGCCTTGTCTTTCACCAAATGGTCCCGATGCCCAGGTATCTCTTCCGACCACGTGATCCTCGACGTATTTCAGCAGGGCTTTTCTTTCCTCGTAGTCGGCTTCGTGTACGCTTTCACTCTCAGAGCTAAGGCCCGAGTCCGAGGCGCTCGAGCTGTTTCGACCCGGCGATGGCTCCTTCGCTCGTCGATCACGAGTAATGGAGCTCTGATCGTCTTTATCCTCGATGGCTTGATCGAGATCGCGTAGGAGCTCGTCGGCGGCTCCGATGTGAATGTCAACTTCAGTTAATGTTTTGTTAGACATGGTTTTCTTCTCCTCCTCTCCGATAGCTTTTGGAACGACTTTTGGATTTCAATTCCGCTTTCGTTGTAAGACTCACATTCACAGCATCAAAATATCATCACTACGAACAGCAAGCAGCATCGACTTTTGCCTTAATGTGTGAGGATCTGCAACAACAATAACGACGACAACGGCAACAAGTTAACAAGATTAAAAGTGAAAATACAGAGAATACCACTTTAAACAGTTTAGAAGGAAAAACAAATTTTCCCGAATCCAATTTTCTGTGTCCTCGTCAAATGCAAAACGTTGAAACGAATGTTTTTTTTTTAACTTGACCCAGCGGTTTTTAAATGCAGAAGAAATACTGGTGAGTTTGTCTTTTAACCTTCTGCTTGTTCCAATTCAAACATCTTATGGAGTCGCATTTAATAATGATGATAGTTAGATTAAGTCACGCAGCAACACTATTGGTACTCCAATATGAATGCGGATTAAAAAAAGTTTTTTCACAAAGAAAATCCTAAAGAAGTAATCAACCTTCAACTTATATGTACAATATCCGGATCAGAGGATACTCTAACACAATCAAATGTTAATCTTATGGCAACCTGTTCTTACAGCTACTACCCTATTAAAAAGAAACAAACACTCCATGAATCCGGCTTTTTTGTTTTTTTTGTTAAATAAATACTCCACAAAATACCTCATAAACACGTTCAGCGGTATATAGGCCTATCTGAAATGATTATCTTTTTCTTTGAATATTTTACAAGGAAGGCGTGTGTGTTTTCTTCAAATAAATAAACAAATAAACAATAATTGTTAACAAGCAAAGCTTAACACGGTTACAATATTTCAGGATGATATTAAAAAAGATTGATTCCAATCTAAAAGCACATGTTTGTTTATATTATATTGACGAACAGAGGTTTGGTAAAAGACCAAGATTCGTGTTTGATGTAAAAGAGATATTAAAAGGAATTTGACCAAAGAACAGCATATATTTGCATCATTGCATTTAATAGCAAATATTGTTTGAGTGACTCAGAGATTATGATATTATACCATGGATCGTCAGTCTCGTTTTTGTTAAATTAAATTTATTATAATGCTGTTATTAATCTGATTAAGAAACGTCGAAATGTGTTGTGACTCGCTATATATCAAGAAGTAATTGTTTAATTACAAATTGAGTGATCTTTTATATAGGTAATGAACATAATTATGATATACCCGGCTAATTCTTTCGACGACTTACTTCCAGCTCAAATTAATATTGTTTGATTGAAAGGTTTTATTGAGAACATTCCATAATCGCTGTCATACAACCAATAGTAATTTTTTTTTTAAACAAGGCAGTATGAAACACTCACAACGGAGTAAAGCCATAACAATTTCTTTGCAGCCCATAAGACCAACGATGTTGGCCTGGCATGCTTTACTAGTATATATTCTAAGGCTCCACGAAACTGAAAGGTGTGTCTCACGGAGTTTATGGAAAACTTTTCCGAGACAGTCATTCTCCATAGCTGTCTTACTTCTTACATATCCCGATAGGGCTCATTCGCCATCTTTTGTTTGAATACCAGACAAAAAGTCAGGTAGATTGTTTTCAAAATATTTAAATTTGTCCGCAGGTGCGGCTCCTCAAAACTTGTTTTGGGGCGTCATGGATTTTACTGTCACCTGCTACCGGTATTAGAGATGGATCAGACCTCTTCTATACACCCACACATTCTTCACATACACTTAAACCACCTTTAATCCATCTAAGTGGAGACTCTTTAACGGGTTTAGGGGTGAGGATTAAGTCTAGAAGTATTGCATAATAATGAAAGGCCGGGCGATCGAATCCAATTTGTGAGCAGTGGGGTGAAGAGCATATAGGATATTAAAGGTTCAAGTATAAAAAGAGATTGCCTGAGCTTGTTTTGAAAAATAAAGACCTTCACATTGGTCCTCGGTTGAGGGCCACAAAGGCGTTAATCCTGTGTTAATGATAATGAGATAACATCTTTCTTGCTGTGGGCAGTCAGTTATGACCAAAGTTGATCATGTTGATAAGCAGTGAGATAACATATTAGTAGTACAAAGAGCAGGCCTGACAAATATTGAAACAGGAAGGAAGGAAGAAGAAGATGACACAAAGGAAAAAAAGATGAAATTCGAAGGGGAGAAAGATAGAGATGAAACACTATAAACGACGGTTCATCTTATTGAGGCTTTTGAGGAATCGTAAAATGTTTATACACTTCTAAATTTCGTAAACATGAAATGCATACGTTGAGATAAAAGAACGAAATAGAAATTAAAGCGGGAGAATTGAATACACCAGGCCTGAAAGGCTGTATTTTACACATTTCACTGGAAGACGATTAATGATTATAAGCTGAAAAATAAACTTATGAATCAAAGTTCAACTCTTCTTACAATGACAAAGTATTTAGTAGTGCTTTTAAAAAATAATTGTCGGATTCGTCGATCATAATGTCTCAATACCCCCTTCTCTCAGAGCAGTTACTTGATCGACCTAATGTATCAAAACCATCTTCTTTTAGAGTAGTTACTAAAAAAGTTCAAGTTTTTTTTTCCACATCTGATTTTAAAAAATACAAGTACAATTTATATGCATATATAATTATACATTAACAAACGTTAAAATGAAACATCTTCAATTTAAATCATAATGTGGTGGGTAAAACAAAGGCCAATGGCCTATCAAGGTTTTTCCCAAAGATAATAAAAATTTACATAAAAAGTTTCTTAAATTTATTAAAAACGAGATAAAAATATCAAGGTTAAAATAACACAAAGCATCAATAAGCAAAACTAAACCGGACAAATCCATTACAAAAAGACAAGAAACAGAAAAGGCATTTATGTAAAAAAATAATCGTAATTATACATATTCATTTACAAGATATTTCTTAAGTTTTCGTTTAAAAATTGATACTGTTGGGCATATTTGGAGTTCTTGGGGTAGTTTGTTCCATAATTTTGGTCCGGCATAAATAATTGTTGTTCTTGAGAAATCATAAGTAAACATTGGCAGGTGGAAAAGATTTGATTGACGAGTTTCATAATTATTCACCTTTCTATTACAAATAAAACAATCATCTAGAATCTTTGGAAGTATATTTTTAGAATAAGAAAACATAAAGATACCAACCTGTTGCTTATGTATACCATAAATTGTTAATATATTATGTTTTCTAAATATAGGAGCAGTGTGGGAGAAAGGATGTAAGTTAAAAACAATTCGTATTGCCCGTTTCTGAAGAATTAAAATTCGATTTAAATGAGTTTTAGCACAATCTCCCCACACTATATTACAGTATATAAGATAGGGTAGAATCATGGTATTATAGAGATTAAGAAGAATATTAAAAGCTACAATTTGTTTAATTCTGTTCATTGCACCAATAGCTTTAGATATTTGACATGATACATAATTTACATGTTCTTTCCAAGTCAGTTTGTTGTCAATTCTTACTCCTAAAAAAATTGTAGAATTTACTATCGATATGTTTTGTTGGTTGATACTTATTTCCATACAGGATGTATTAATATTTTTGTTTTTGGGCTAAAATAGCATACAGCATGTTTTTTTGTGCATTCAATTTTAATTTATTTGCTTTAAACCATGTATCAATCTCAGTTTTTAAGTTCCGTATTAACAGTAAAACACAATGTATCAATATTTTTACCAGACAAAAATAAGCTTGTATCATCTCCAAAAATTATTGACTGTAAGATATCACTTACGAATTGAATATCATTAATATACAATAAAATCAATAACGGACCCAATACTGATCCCTGAGGGACACCAAATGGGTTATTTGCAATCTCAGAAGATAAATTATTTATACATACATATTGTACTCTATTATTTAAATAACTGGAAAACCAGTTAAATACAGAACCCCGAATACCATAAAATTGTAATTTTTGTAATAATATTTGAAGACTTATACAATCGAATGCTTTGGTAAGATCTAAAAATATTCCAATAACAACTTTTTTTTATCTTCAAATGATTTAGCAATAATATTCTTAAAATCCAAAAGAGCCATATATGTACTATAATTTTGTCTAAACCCATACTGTTTGTGGTATAATATATCTCTTTTACATAAGAAGGAAAGTAGACGACTATAAACTAGCTTTTCAAAGATTTTTGAGAAAGTAGATAAAATTGATATCGGTCTATAATTATTTAACATATGTTTATCTCCTTTTTTGTACACAGGAATTACCTTAGCCTTTTTGAGAGCAGTAGGAAAGACACCAATTTGTAAAGACATATTGAATAAATTACAAAGCGGTATAACAAAATAATGTAGCAATAGATTTCTTTAGAACGGCAATATTAACATCATGATATCAACTAGATTAATAATGCTTGACATTCAGAAGCACATGATGCTACTGTACCTCCCATTTAGCTAGAAGTGACACATTTGATAGACTGAACTTATTAACAAAAGGGTTTTGGTGATGATCATTCGTTGAATGACACAAATATTTTCCAAACTTGCAGCTATTATCTGAGGAAATATAGTTCTCAAACTCAATATCCTCAGTGATATGAGAGAAATGCGTCGGGGTATAGGGAGTTTGAAAATCTCTCTTGAACTCTGTATGAGATACTGAGATAGTCACTATCAAATACGATTTCAGATATATTTGTTTGAATATTCCAAGTCAATGCAGTCCTTTTTTATGTTTTAACCATTCCCATTTTTTCACACACTTCGGGGCTCATTAAGTTAGGTTCAGGTTGATTTACTCCCGAGAATAATGCGTAGTTTTTTTTAAACGAGGTACTACTAAACACCATTACGCTCTGTTTCAATCATTGAAACTTGAATAAGTATCATAATTTCGAATGTGATTGTTATATGAATAAACAGTGTTAAAATTAAGTTGAAACGTTTCTTTAATAATTAATGTATTTTTCAGACGCATATCAATGTGGTTACATAAAACAAAAACATGCATATAAATCTGATTATATTATATTTCTTACAAATTTCTAAAAAAAAACATTCGGATCGAGGATGAAAGGAAGAATGCTTACTGCTAACACAGTCTCAGTAGTTACGAAATCAATATGAGGTGGCACATTACATAATACTTGACTTGGTAATAATAACAAAAAGCTCCACAGAATGTCTAATCAAATCAGGGGAAGAGCAAAAGGTTGTTCTCAAGGATAAGCAACAATGACTCCGACGAAAATAACTTAATCTTTTATTTGTAATAACTTAGCCATCTTTGTATTCATTTCTTTTATCAATACCTCTTGGATTTTAATTTAGATGCTCGTAACGGATCAATTTTAGGATTGCAATGGACCTCAAAGAATACAACTAGCCTATATGTAGGTTAGGTTGGCAGGTAGGTATTGTACAAATGTAATCGAGGCGAGATAATATTGACAAAGAGATAACATTATGTGAGGAAACATTTTCTATTTAATCGATGCTAGACGAGAGGCTTTCATGACATAAGCCGCATGTTTACGCCCATATTGATCACGTAATGAGTAACAAGGAGTTAATATTGACTGGTTGTGAGTCTTCTCGTAATCCTAATAACACACGATTCTGGGCTTTTCCCTCGTTGGATATTATATTATTTTGTCCGTCTATTCCAGAAATTTTATTTGTTATGGCGTATTTTCCTTATCAAAATAATGCAAGCAAACAAACGATCAAACAAATTCGAGAGGAGCGAAGGGAGTAGCGGGATGGTTGCCTGATAGTATTGAGTTCAGATAGGTAGTAAAGACAATTTCAAAAAGTAATTAGCTTGAAATATGAAATGTGAGGTATGTCTAGTGTTGAATAAGCAAAGGAAAACGCAAAGTACTATATCCAGTGAATGTAATAACGAAGAGGATTTTCATCTCTTATCCGTTTATGAACAAAACTAAGAACAAACCGCAGATTATATGATAAATATTGTGATTTCGTTTGTTTGATCGTTTGTTTGCTGGCATTATTTTGATAAGGAAAATACGCCATACCAAATCAAGGCATCACCCTGAACTATCCATCTCCCAAGATGCTACCCACACTTGGTGACAGAGCCTTCACAATTACCTACCCATATCTTTTTGTAACCATCAATCTATCAAAACCTTCAACAAAATATCTAAAAACTCACCTCTTCTCATATTAAATATATAATTGTAAAGCGCATTTGAACATGTATATGAAAAATGCGCTATATAAATACATGTTATTATTGAATTCAGTATAACATTATTCACTCCCTCTCCCCTTCCAGGGGCCACTGATGACGGTTTCGTTTCGGATTATCATAATTATGTTATTCACTTTTCACAATATGTTAATATTCAATCAATTCGTATATTTCAATTCCAGCAAATACATTAAAAACAAATAAGTAAATACACAAAAATATATATTTACATTTAAATACGAGTAACAAAATATATAGTATAGTATATACTAGAGTTCCTTTGTATGATAAGAAGAAAAACGTTTAGTTTAGTTACAGATTGATACAAGGCTTAAGATTAAACTAAGGGAATATAAGGGGATGAAAAAATGTTTAGGTCACATTTAATTTCATGATTAATAATTAATGTTGAAGAGTGCAATGTCTAATCGATACTTTTTTGGTTGTATTCATCATTGGTTGTTTGATCTCTCAAAATTGAACTAGTTTTAACATATTAAATACATATTGTTTCCTTTTCATTTTAATTCCTTGTTTCGGTTATTAAAATAGGAAAAGGGAGAAAAAAAGAAAGAGAACCCTATAATTTGCAATAGTGCTATCCGCATTATATATTTTAAAAAGAGAGAAAAAAAGAAAGAAGGAAATTAATATTAAAAAGAAAAGCGTTAGTGATTACAGTTCATGACTGATTGGCATTACAAAAACACACGCACACAAACAAACAAAAACATTTCGTCTTCAAATGTTTTTGAAATGTTGTTGGCGCAGAGATCATTACATTTTCTCCGGCGTTTCAGAGAAATTTTCAAATCTTATTAGAATGAAAAACAAACAACAAAAAAATATATAAAAAAATAAAACCTTCACAGAACAGAGAATATTTAAATGAAATCCTATTACTTACTTTTCATTTCTGCTTCATTTCAACTCTGCGTTGTTTTACAACTCATGTCGCTCCCGTAACCAGCCTTTGTAAAAGCGTCTTGGGTTTGCAGTCAAATTGTTTCCGATTGTGAAAATTATTTTTCATCGACTAACCGATTTAAGCGTGAAGCAGCTTCTCGCAACAATCATTCATTGGTTCACTGTTGGGACCGCTTAGTGAACTGAAGAAGAAATAAAGGCAGCATTTCACGTCATCATGTATGTATTCACGATGCTTCCTGCCAGCTTCTAAGCGTTACAAGGGGCACACCCTTGTATTTTATTTGTTTTCTTTAACCCCTTACCTCCTTTGATCATTCATCATCGCATCAAAGTATACATTCATTCCCAAATAAGAATCGACATCCGAAAGACCTATTTAATATAGTTTTATTAAAAACATTAATAATAGAAAAAAAGTTACTTTATCCCATTGGAGTGGCGATGGGGATTTCCGATACTTGATAGATCCGCAGACACTTGAAAAAGTTTACATTGCTCTTGCAATTGTACTGGAGTCAGAATGTACCTTCAAAATGTCGAAGGTATTTAATCTGCATTGTATGATTATAGAGAAAAACATGTGATCAATGCTTCATAGATTTTGGGGGTTTCTTTTAACCATCCTCTTCGCACTCTCTCTATCTCCCTCTCTCTGTGTCTCTCCCTCTCCCTCTCAATCCCTCTCTCTCTACCCCCCTTTCTCCCCCTATCGCCATCTATCTACCTTCGTCTTCATATTTTTATTTGGTTAATTCAATTCATGTATTACTCATCTAGTTATTTATATATGTATCCATTAAGTTATGTAATTGTATATAGATTCATAATTATGTATTAATCTATCATTATTTATTCATTTAATTATCTATCTACACTGTTGGTCGTAGTGGTGGAATAATTATTTTTACCCCAATTTATCTGGATAATAGTATACATTCTCAGATTTTATTGAATAATAATTTGTGAGTGTTTGTTTTGCGTGACCGCTGAAGCATGTGTGTGATACTATGCTACCCTAGCTTCAGTGGCTAAGCAATGGCCTCATTCCTGTGAGCCCCAAGGATCAAAACCGTGTCGATGTGGCTATATTAGTGCCCTTTTATGAGGCATTAATCCTCATTACTGCCAGTTATGACCTAAGGACGTAGGTCCCCTAGTTAATTAGCATAGTAGCACACACATTCTTTAGCAGTCACGCAAAACAAGCACTCACAAATTATTATTCAATAAAATCTGAGAATGTATACTATTATCTATAGATCTATTAGGAATAAATTATTGTCAAAATCATTCCATAAATTGGGGTAAAAAAAAATTATTCCACCATTATGACCAACTGTGTATATCTTTTTTCAATCTATCTGTCTGTCTATCTATCTATCCATCTATCTATCTATCTTTCTGTCCATGCATCATCGGCTATCTTTCACCTGTCTCTGTCTCTTTTTATCTCCCTCATTATGGGGTAGTTTTGAATGATATATTATCGCCAAACTCTATGCAGTAAATAAAATGCTGACCAGGCTTTGGCAGGTAGAACAATGGAAGTTGAAGTAGACCGTGACAGGTATTACCACAAATCAATCATTCTACGATGAAACCTAACTTCTTTTGTTTCACGGTGGTGGCGTTGTCATGCGTCCAGAGCAGGGATGGTTGCTCATACATTGTCCTTTTTGCTTTATAAAAATACATCCTTTAAAGGTACTATGTCCCTTTTGCAGCCAACCTCAAATGCTGTAGAACTTTGCAGGAATTATGAATATGTCATGTATGTCCTATCTGTGAAATTTAAACGTTAGCAGTGTCCTCATATTCAAATTATGCAAGGAAACCCGTTTACTTGCTAGACTTCACTGTCAGACACTATTGAGTGACTGACTGGCTTTTTTTTCTTCTTTGCTAATAACATACATGAAAAGAGTTGTAAAGGGTACATGAGCATTTGTCTACATCAATAACCCACTTCTTGTGATGGCCAAGATTAAACTGATTGAATCTTTGCGCAGCATAAAACGTATGACCATTCGGTACAATTGTCTGAAAATCAAGACTATTACTGTTGGGCTCTATAGCCCTAAAGTCGATTTGACAACTAATAGTCGTTATTTTCCAACTTGAAGACATTTTCAAGCCCCACCTTTTTTAGGGGAGTTCTAAATTAGTATTATCTTTCAAATGCAGTTGGAATTTAACTTTTTCATTTTTTTGGCCTGCAAATGGGACATAGTACCTTTAAGGGGGTATCTCACTGAGCGGTGAATGCTTACGAACGTGGCGAATTGGAGTTCGGCAGGGTTCTTTAACACTAATAAGACCGGGGGGGCATTTGGTACCCCCTCCACGATTTTTCTGATTGTTCGGGAACGCATATGGATGGCGCCCCGCCGCTCGCTGACTCAAATAGCCCGGCCCCTTTAGGGAGGTTCCAAAAGGTTCGCAAAACGGGTTGCATTTTGAACATGTTGCGAATTTATTTTTCCGCAAACAGTTGAAGCGTTTGCAAAACAGTCGTATATGGCGCGCCATATGCCCAATAACCCCGAAAAACACGGTTTATCGCCGATAAACAAGGTTTATCGACGAAAAACAAGGTTTATCGAGCGAAAAACAAGGTTTATCGAGCGATAAACCTTGTTTATCGTGAGAAACTCTGTATATCGACTGATAAGCACAGTTTCTCTCGATAAACAAGGTTTATCGACGATAAACAAGGTTTATCGATAAACAAGGTTTATCGAAAAACACGGTTATTCGTATTTCGTTAGGAGAGGGCGCTTTTTAAAGTTGCACCCAGCTCAGAGCACTGCTCCGCACGTGCGCTTTACACCGTAGAATATACCAACACTTGCTCGCGCTCATGACCACGATCGACATTTTAGAGGTATGGCGAAGTATCTTGTTCCAGGCTTTTTCCCCAATTTTTGAAATGTTATGTTTATATCTCTCTCTCTCTCTCTTTCAAACTTTCTAGGTTTTCCCCTTCTCTTATCTCTCTCACTCTCCCCCTTTCTTTCTCTCACTCACTCTTTCTCCTACCCTCTCAATATAACCCTTCTGTCTTTCCCTCTCTTTCTTCTAATTTTTTCTTTCCCTTTCTCTTTCCTTTTTCTTTCTCTGCACTCCCTCTCTGCCTCCTCCCCTTTTATCTCTTTCCCCCGGTATGAGAAATAGGGTAGAGATAGATGGTTGGAGAGAGAGGAGAGATAAATGAGAGATAGAGGAGAGATAGAGCGGGGGAAAAGGAGAGATAGAGCGGGGGAAAAGGAGAGATAGAGCGGGGATAGATGGATGGATATAGATGGAGAGAGAGAGAGAGAGAGGAGAGATAGAGGAGAGATATTTTAAAGATAGATGGATAGAGAGGAGAGGTAGAGCGGGGATAGATGGATGGTTATTGAGGATAAAAAAAGGAGAGATAGAGGAGAGATCGAGCGGGTGAAAGATGGATAGAGATAGATGGAGAGAGAGAGAGAGAGAGAGAGAGGAGAGATATAGAGCAGGGATATATGGATGGAGATTTGAGAGAGAGAGAGAGAGAGAGAGAGAGAACAGAATAGAGCAGGGAAAGATGGATGGTGAATAAGGGTCAATAGAGGAGATATAAATGAGAGATGGAGGAGATAGAGGAGAGATAGAGCAGGGAAAGATGGTTGGAGAGAGAGGAGAGATAAATGAGAGATAGAGGAGAGATAGGCAGGGGAAAGGAGAGATAGAGCGGGGATAGATGGATGGATATAGATGGAGAGAGAGAGAGAGAGAGAGAGAGGAGAGATAGAGGAGAGATATTTTAAAGATAGATGGATGAAGACAGAGGAGAGGTAGAGCGGGGATAGATGGATGGTTATTGAGGATAAATAGAGGAGAGATAGAGGAGAGATCGAGCGGGTGAAAGATGGATAGAGATAGATGGAGAGAGAGAGAGAGAGAGGAGAGATATAGAGCAGGGATATATGGATGGAGATTTGAGAGAGAGAGAGAGAGAGAACAGATAGAACATGGAAAGATGGATGGTGAATAAGGGTAAATAGAGGAGAGATAAAGGAGAGAAAGGATAGAGATAGAGGAGAGATAGAGCAGGGGTAGATGGATGTAGAGAGAGAGATAGAGAAAGAGGAGATATAGGGTAGAGATAGATGGATGGAGAGAGAGGAGATATAAATGAGAGATGGAGGAGATAGAGGAGAGATAGAGCGGGGATAGATCGATATCTCTCCTCTATCTCTCCTCTATCTCTCCTTTATCTCTCCTCTCTCTCCATCCATCTACCCTGCTCTATATCTCCTTTATCTCCATCTATCTATCCCTGCTCTATCTCTCCTCTATCTCTCATTCATCTCTATTCTCTCCTTTATCTCTCCTCTATCCCTGCTATATCTCTCCTATCTCTTTCTCTCTCCGTCTATCTCCATCCATCTTTCCCTGCTCTATCTCTCCTCTATCTCCCCCATCTCTAATTTATATCTCCTCTCTCTCCATCCATCTATCTCTACCCTATATCTCCTCTTTCTCTATCCTCTCAAATCTCCATCCATATATCCCTGCTCTATGTCTCTCCCCTCTCTCTCTCTCTCTCTCTCTCTCTCTCCATCTATCTCTATCCATCTTTCACCCGCTCGATCTCTCCTCTATCTCTCCTCTATTTATCCTCAATAACCATCCATCTATCCCCGCTCTACCTCTCCTCTATCTTCATCCATCTATCTTTAAAATATCTCTCCTCTATCTCTCCTCTCTCTCTCTCCATCTATATCCATCCATCTATCCCCGCTCTATCTCTCCTTTTCCCCTGCTCTTTCTCTCCTCTATCTCTCATTTATCTCTCCTCTCTCTCCAACCATCTATCTCTACCCTATTTCTCATACCGGGGGAAAGAGATAAAAGGGGAGGAGGCAGAGAGGGAGTGCAGAGAAAGAAAAAGGAAAGAGAAAGGGAAAGAAAAAATTAGAAGAAAGAGAGGGAAAGCCACAGAAGGGTTATATTAAGAGGGTAGGAGAAAGAGAGAGTGAGAGAAAGAAAGGGGGAGAGTGAGAGAGATAAGAGAAGGGGGAAACCTAGAAAGTTTGAAAGAGAGAGAGAGATATATATATAAACATAACATTTCAAAAATTGGGGAAAAAGCCTGGAATACTTCGCCATACCTCCACTCAGAAAATGTCGATCGTGGTCATGAGCGCGAGCAAGTGTTACGGTGTTGGTATATTCTACGGTGTAAAGCGCACGTGTGGAGCAGTGCTCTGAGCTGGGTGCAACTTTAAAAAGCGCCCTCTCCTGACGAAATACGAATAACCGTGTTTTTCGATAAACCTTGTTTATCGATAAACCTTGTTTATCGATAAACCTTGTTTATCGATAAACCTTGTTTATCGTCGATAAACCTTGTTTATCGAGAGAAACTGTGCTTATCAGTCGATATACAGAGTTTCTCACGATAAACAAGGTTTATCGCTCGATAAACCTTGTTTTTCGCTCGATAAACCTTGTTTTTCGTCGATAAACCTTGTTTATCGGCGATAAACCGTGTTTTTCGGGGTTATTGGGCATATGGCGCGCCATAGTCGTAAGCCTTGGCAAACGGTTGTAAGACGGTGTCGCTGAAGTTCTTTTTGATTCGCCAATGCTAGCGACCACGTTACCAAATGGTTCCTGTATAAATTTGACCCATTGATTAACCGAAGTTAGCAAAAGGTCCCAAACATTCAAGAATAGTGGCAAAGGATTGGCAAATAGTTGCTAATCTTCGCAAAAGCTGTCACTAAAATTTGCTTAGAGTCGCTAATAGTCGCCAACTGCCTTTCGTAAACACTTTCGCAAACATTCGCTCAAATGTTGCAGAGGCGAACCCTGATTTTCGCCACCATTCGCCAGAAAAATTAGCGAATCCAACTTACTTTTCATTTGTGCTTCATTTCAACTCTGCGTTGTTTTACAACTCATGTCGCTCCCGTAACCAGCCTTCGTAAAAGCGTCTTGGGTTTGCAGTCAAATTGTTTCCGATTGTGAAAATTATTTTTCATCGACTAACCGATTTAAGCGTGAAGCAGCTTCTCGCAACAATCATTCATTGGTTCACTGTTCGGACCGCTTAGTGAACTGAAGAAGAAATAAAGGCAGCATTTCACGTCATCATGTATGTATTCACGATGCTTCCTGCCAGCTTCTAAGCGTTACAAGGGGCACACACTTGTATTTTATTTGTTTTCTTTAACCCCTTACCTCCTTTGATCATTCATCATCGCATCAAAGTATACATTCATTCCCAAATTAGGATTGACATCCGAAAGACCTATTTAATATAGTTTTATTCAAAACATTAATAATAGAAGAAAAAAAAGTGACTTTATCCCATTGGAGTGGCGATGGGGATTTCCGATACTTGATAGATCCGCAGACACTTGAAAATGTTTACATTGCTCTTGCAATTGTACTGGAGTCAGAATGTACCTTCAAAATGTCGAAGGTATTTAATCTGCATTGTATGATTATAGAGAAAAACATGTGATCAATGCTTCATAGATTTTGGGGGTTTCTTTTAACCATCCTCTTCGCACTCTCTCTACTCTCCCTCTCTCTGTGTCTCTCCCTCTCCCTCTCAATCCCTCTCTCTCTACCCCCCTTTCTCCCCCTATCGCCATCTATCTACCTTCGTCTTCATATTTTTATTTGGTTAATTCAATTCATGTATTACTCATCTAGTTATTTATATATGTATCCATTAAGTTATGTAATTGTATATAGATTCATAATTATGTATTAATCTATCATTATTTATTCATTTAATTATCTATCTACACTGTTGGTCGTAGTGGTGGAATAATTATTTTTACCCCAATTTATCTGGATAATAGTATACATTCTCAGATTTTATTGAATAATAATTTGTGAGTGTTTGTTTTGCGTGACCGCTGAAGCATGTGTGTGATACTATGCTACCCTAGCTTCAGTGGCTAAGCAATGGCCTCATTCCTGTGAGCCCCAAGGATCAAAACCGTGTCGATGTGGCTATATTAGTGCCCTTTTATGAGGCATTAATCCTCATTACTGCCAGTTATGACCTAAGGACGTAGGTCCCCTAGTTAATTAGCATAGTAGCACACACATTCTTTAGCAGTCACGCAAAACAAGCACTCACAAATTATTATTCAATAAAATCTGAGAATGTATACTATTATCTATAGATCTATTAGGAATAAATTATTGTCAAAATCATTCCATAAATTGGGGTAAAAAAAAATTATTCCACCATTATGACCAACTGTGTATATCTTTTTTCAATCTATCTGTCTGTCTATCTATCTATCCATCTATCTATCTATCTTTCTGTCCATGCATCATCGGCTATCTTTCACCTGTCTCTGTCTCTTTTTATCTCCCTCATTATGGGGTAGTTTTGAATGATATATTATCGCCAAACTCTATGCAGTAAATAAAATGCTGACCAGGCTTTGGCAGGTAGAACAATGGAAGTTGAAGTAGACCGTGACAGGTATTACCACAAATCAATCATTCTACGATGAAACCTAACTTCTTTTGTTTCACGGTGGTGGCGTTGTCATGCGTCCAGAGCAGGGATGGTTGCTCATACATTGTCCTTTTTGCTTTATAAAAATACATCCTTTAAAGGTACTATGTCCCTTTTGCAGCCAACCTCAAATGCTGTAGAACTTTGCAGGAATTATGAATATGTCATGTATGTCCTATCTGTGAAATTTAAACGTTAGCAGTGTCCTCATATTCAAATTATGCAAGGAAACCCGTTTACTTGCTAGACTTCACTGTCAGACACTATTGAGTGACTGACTGGCTTTTTTTTCTTCTTTGCTAATAACATACATGAAAAGAGTTGTAAAGGGTACATGAGCATTTGTCTACATCAATAACCCACTTCTTGTGATGGCCAAGATTAAACTGATTGAATCTTTGCGCAGCATAAAACGTATGACCATTCGGTACAATTGTCTGAAAATCAAGACTATTACTGTTGGGCTCTATAGCCCTAAAGTCGATTTGACAACTAATAGTCGTTATTTTCCCACTTGAAGACATTTTCAAGCCCCACCTTTTTTAGGGGAGTTCTAAATTAGTATTATCTTTCAAATGCAGTTGGAATTTAACTTTTTCATTTTTTTGGCCTGCAAATGGGACATAGTACCTTTAAGGGGGGTATCTCACTGAGCGGTGAATGCTTACGAACGTGGCGAATTGGAGTTCGCCAGGGTTCTTTAACACTAATAAGACCGGGGGGGGGGCATTTGGTACCCCCTCCACGATTTTTCTGATTGTTCGGGAACGCATATGGATGGCGCCCCGCCGCTCGCTGACTCAAATAGCCCGGCCCCTTTAGGGAGGTTCCAAAAGGTTCGCAAAACGGGTTGCATTTTGAACATGTTGCGAATTTATTTTTCCGCAAACAGTTGAAGCGTTTGCAAAACAGTCGTAAGCCTTGGCAAACGGTTGTAAGACGGTGTCGCTGAAGTTCTTTTTGATTCGCCAATGCTAGCGACCACGTTACCAAATGGTTCCTGTATAAATTTGACCCATTGATTAACCGGAGTTAGCAAAAGGTCCCAAACATTCAAGAATAGTGGCAAAGGATTGGCAAATAGTTGCTAATCTTCGCAAAAGCTGTCACTAAAATTTGCTTAGAGTCGCTAATAGTCGCCAACTGCCTTTCGTAAACACTTTCGCAAACATTCGCTCAAATGTTGCAGAGGCGAACCCTGATTTTCGCCAACATTCGCCAGAAAAATTAGCGAATCCAAATTCGCAACGTTCGTAAGCATTCGCCGCTCAGTGAGATACCCCCTTAACAACTAATTATTATCGTGCGTTTGTTTCAGTTTCGTTTGAGCTAGGGCTCGTTTATTTCAACCTTGTCATTAACATAGGCCTATCAAAATATGTACACATTCCGAATTCTCTGCACCCGAGAAAAATATGCAATTGTTATTCTATTTTCCCATATTCTTCCCCACTTGTCACCAGAAAGCAGTATTTTTTATGCTAAATGCATCTGTGCCCAAGTTGATTGCTTGTTAAAATTCCACCATAGGTGGCGCTAAAACGTTAAAAAACTTGTACTTACAAAAATCCAACCTAACGTTTTGGTTGCAATAAAGATATAATGATAACAATAACAAAAAAACATCAATCTACAACGCAAACAAATAAACTTATATTTGAAGATATATTGTTAAAAGAATACTGCCAAAATCTATGGAAGTTACACCCCCGTAGATAAAACTTATAATGTAATGGGCACTCGTGTTTCCAAAGGTTCGTAATTCCGAAACACATTTCTCAAACAAGGGAATTCATAATTCAGATCTAACATTATTCCGAAGGTTCGTTTGTCGAAACGAAGGTTCATAATTCAAAAAATGAAACTCAAATAGAGTCCATTATTCCGAAGGTTCGCAGTTCCGGTAATGACATATAGGGTTCTATTTCATTTTTGCAATTGCAAACCTTCAGAATCACAAACATTTCGATCAACGAACCTTTGAAATAAAAATGACTCGTAACTATGGAGACGAACATGGTTCATCATGATCAAGATCGAGATATTTTCTATATAGGCCTACTGGAACTGTAATGAAATATTGTATAATATAGATTATTCTCTCGCTGTTACAATAGCATTTCGGAGTGCCTATATGTAATGTTTATTTTGTTTAATGCAGTGGCGGATCCAGGGGTGGGCCGAAACGGCCGCGGCCCCCCGTATTGGCGGCGCAAAAAAAATTGAGAAGGAAAAAGAGGAAGTAAAGAAGAAAGAAAAAAAAAGGGGGAAAAAAGGAGAAGATAAAAGAAAAGAGAAGAAAAAAGAAAAGAAAAGAGAGAGAGTTCAAAAAAGAGGAAAGAAAAAGAAGAGAGGAGCCGGGGAGAAAGAAAGACAACGAAATGGCACTAAAAATTAGTGACAGTAACGACGAATAAGGGAAAGACAAGGGGAAGGGGGTGTGCGTGAAGGAGGATGCATTGAGGGGAGGGGGGAGGGGTGACTGGCCGTATTCTTATTTTTAGGTTATGCGAAATTGAGTCGGAATTATGCTTTTTTTTCAAAAAATCTTAGCATGCTTGTTTATGTTAAGCCGTAGTGCATGAAAAGGTTAGTGTAGATACACTTCTGAAAAGGCCGCACCCGGCCCCTCCAAAGAACGGCAGAATGGTAATCTATAAATTCTGGGGTCATTCTCGATGGCTTGGGAGCCGTTATTGAAGAGGGGGGACGGCCTTACTCAAAGTTGTCAAGTTGGTCCTGATGTGTATAATGCATAGGCCAGGGGTTCTCAAACTTTTTCTTTGACGGTCCAGAAGCGATTTCTATGAAAGCTGTAAGGTCCGAAATGACACTATACTGAAGATAATGAGGCTTGTTTTTGGTCTATATCTGATCCAAGGAGAGTTGTTACAGTTTAAAAAAACAGAGCCGCCAGTGCTTCCACTCGTTTAAATAGAGTTTCCTGAAAAAGAACTCCCAATATCTTGGAGTTTGAAGGAATTTTCTTTAAACTTTCAAAATGCCTCTTACGTGGATTTCTTATTTGGATGAATCGCTATGACGTTTTAATATATATGAATTATTGAGTGGGCTTATTTTGCTTTCTAATGGATCCATACAACATGGCGGAGCTTGAGGGGCCTGGCAGAGCCTTTTCAAGAGAGAAATTGTCTTTAGGAGAGGAAGAGAGGTTATTTCTAAAATGAAATGAAAGGGCTCTTGTCAAATAGCCCTTTCATTTCATTTTTTCTCTCGAAATAAACTCTCTTTCTCTCTTATAGACAATTTTATGAGATGGAATCTTCAATCTGAAGCCTTTTTGTGCTCTTTGAAAATAGCACACTGAATGGGGGCAGTGCAATTTAAATTTCAAGGGATGGATTAGAGTTTTTATCGCTCTTGAAAGTCAAATAGCCCTTTCATTTCATTTTAGAAATAAACTCTAATACATACCTTGATATTTAAATTGCGCTGCCCCTATTGTGTCCTCTTTTAAAAGAGCACAACAGAGCCCTCAGATTAGGCAGCAAGTAGCAAAACAAACCCTTAACACTGGACACAATATTCAATGGGATGATGCCCACATCATTGAGTTTGAAACGCACTTCTGGTCAAGAATGGTAGAAGAAGCATCTGCATAAAAAGGATGAATCCTTCACTGAATAGGGATTCTTGCTATACACTTTTACCTTTGTGTAAATAATAAAAGGTCCACGGGAGTGGTTGTTAGAAGCTTAAACTACATAAAACTCTCTCCAATTTTGCAGGGAAAGAGCCTTTGCCGGGAGTCTTTAATAATAAAAGGGATAAATCCTTCACTGAATGGGGATACTTGCTATAATTATGTTACCCTTCTTCGCTCCAGTGATTTCGAGGCAGCAGACAGCAAGAAATTGTGTAAATAATTTGCTGTTGCCGGGAGTCTTGAAATTCAAAATAGTCGTCATGAGCAATAGAAATTGTAATTTCCTCCTTGAAATTCACATAGCCCCTTTCATTTCATTTTAGAAATAACTTCTCTTTCTCTCTTAAAGACAATTTCATATAACTTCTGTTTTCGTATTGTTGTACTTTCGTCCGCAGACTTCTTAAGCACATGTCAAGCCAACTCAGTCGGAAATGTAATCTGTAGGCCTAAGTGTAAAGTTAAGTTTCATGTTCTTCCTTTTTTCTTTCTTTCTTTCTCTTCTCATTTTTCTGTGTGTGACATGCGCTACGCGTACGTCTATCAATGTCTAAATATGGTAGATTTACATTTTGATGTTTCCCTTTGTAGGTGCACCTTATATTCCAGAAAGTTTTGATGGTGCCCCACCCCCCATGTATTGATCTTGATAAAAAAAAATAACTTTCTCATTAATTATATTTCCAATATTTCTAATACTTGCACTAATCACCAATTTAAAAAAAAAATCGTCTACTTTCTCTCAAGACAACATTATATAAAGGATTCATTAATGCAAGGCTATCTCGCGAGTCATCTCTCAATTTCTAACTTCTTGCTTTCCTCATCTCCCAGTCTCCCTTGCTTTATTATTCCTCGTTACTTCCTTCCAATTGAACTCCAACTTAATTGATGTTATACACTGTATCTATTCTTCAACTACAAGCAGATGCAAATGTTACTCAAAATCCATTATATAAATCACACTCAGGATACAGCCAATTGACGAGAATTGCTTCAATCTATATTTTACATGTGAAGAGTTTCATTCCAAAAGGAGCTAAATCCACTTTGGGTACTTCTGAGTAAATCGCCTTTTTTATTTCTCCACTTTCCCTTTAGCAATGTACCTTAATGTTGTTATATATGTTAAAGGTGTCACCCTGGACTATTAATATATGATAAGAAAAAATCTACCAGTTTTTCCTGATTTTTAATAAATTTTTAGATTTCTTTTTTCCTGGATTTAGCTCCTTTTGGAATGAAACATGATAATGTACCTGGAAATTTTCATATTTTCTCAATAAAGTCACTGAAATTTATTAAAATTTAGTAGCAAATCTTTCCTTTTAAATAATGATAGTGAAATCACAAATAAAAAACGTTTTGAAAAGAAAGTAAACAACATATCACAGTTTCATTCCAAAAGGAGCTAAATCCGTTTCATTCCAAAAGGAGCTAAATCCATGTTTCATTCCAAAAGGAGCTAAATCAACAAAATCTAAAAAAATTAATAAATAATCAGAACTAACTGGTAGATTTTTGTTCTTATCATTTATTATTGGTCCAGGGCGACACCTCTAACATATATAACAACATGAAGGTACATGGCTAAAGGGAAAGTGGAGAAATAAAAAAGGTGATTTACTCAGAAATACCCCAAGTGGATTTAGCTCCTTTTGGAATGAAACCGATTTGGATTTATCTCCTTTTGGAATGAAACATGATATTTTACCTACATTTTTTCATACTTCCTGCTGAGATTTTCGAACTTGATATTGTGCATTTTGTCCCCATGTAGGAAATCATTATTTTAAGACAGATAACTAAATTTTGATAAAGTATGGATTTAGCTCCTTTTGGAATGAAGCTCTTCATGTATCATTAATATATGGTTTTACAATGGATATGGTGATGAGTTGTCTAGGTAATATGTTGATGTGTTTGTTAAAATGTATTACCATGGTGCACCTTCTTGGTTAAAACAAATATGTGTATGTAGTAACGTAAGTTCGTGCCTTTACATACCACAGTATAAATCAATGTTTTATATTTGATGCAGAATAATATTAATATTTCAAATCTGAGAGATGCTCGTTTTACTTTGAAAAGTACCCCTTCCCCTCCTGATAAGTACTCTTTTCATCTATGATGGGTGCCCATTTTCACCTATGCTAACTGCCCTTTTATTTTGAATCGTGCCCCTTTTCCTTTCTAATAAGGGACCTATCCCCTTTTCATAAATGCCCCTTTTCACCTCTGATAAATCAATTTCTCATAAGTGCCCTATCTCATTTCTGATGAGTGCTTCCTTTCAGGTGTAAGAAGTGCCCCGTTTGAACCTTTGATAAATACTCTTTGTACCTTGCCACATGCTACTTTTCTTTTCTAATAAATGTCTTTATCCCTTTCGATAAGTGTCCCCTTTACCTCTCACCATTAGTCTTGCACCTAATTTAAAGCGACTAAGAGTAATTTCCCCTAAAGCTCGCTCGCTCGCATTTATAGATGATACAATTATATGTCACTTAACAGAGGTCTTTTCAGTCTTCCGTTATGAGAATGTGCTTATAACACCATCATGATTTGTTTTTCCCTCTTTATAAGATGTAATTTTTCACTCAGCGACCTCACAGATCTTACATTTTTTTCTCGCTCGCAAATGAATATTCAGACAATCACACCCAGCCGAAAGTGTGATGCTTAAGCAATATCTTGTATAATATATAAAGAAAAACAAATATTGAAATTGTCCCTGATAATGGAATCACAATGAAGGGGTATATACCAATGTCTAAAAAAAATGTATATTTTCGCTTTGAGATTTCGCTTTGTACACTGTAGGTGCCGTTTTTTGTTGGTGCTTTCCGCTTTAGAAATAGCTCCGCCGCCCCTGCTTACGCATTAGCGCCAGGACGCGACAGCGTTAATTTCGCGCTTGCGCGGACAGGGGATGTCTCTAGCTCTGAAGCTGAATTTTTAAAACTGGATTCGTGCGATTCGGTTAATACTTTTAGAGGGAGTCTGGGGGGGATGTGCCCCCCTCTGAAGCTGACATTTTTTGGATTTTTGAAACTGGATTCGTGCGTTTTGGTTAATAATTTTTTGGGGAGTCTGATTTCATTTCAAAACACCTGCAGTTAATGCGGGATAAGGTTGCAGCCTCTCTTTCCCCGAAAATTACCAATATGCATTTTTTATATCTTATCTCGTATATTTTGGTGACAAATAAAACTTTCACAACATACATAATATGCTCAAATTTCCGCTCGCTCGCCAAATTATGAAACCAGGAAATAGATATTGGGGCAAGAGGCTTCAGCCCCCACTGATGGAAATGTCAAAAAGATTGCGCGCGATCATAACTTGAAAACGGGGAATGTTGATATCGGACAAGAGACGTGACGTGAGCATGTCCCCTTTCCAAAATTGTGCCCGGTACCAGTACACTAAGTACAGTGCTTCTAATATGACCTTGTCAGTATTGGTAAGTTGAAATAACGGTATGCGCGATTTTCGAATTTCCGGCCCCCTCTATTGGAAAATCCTGGATCCGCGCCTGTAATGGAGGACTATATGAGGACACTGAAAGAGAATAATGCATGGAAGATCGACCAAAGACGTTGGAATGAAGACGTAAATATTTATTTCCAGAAATTTCATAACCAATATATTTATTTTAATAGACAAAACAATTATAAACACACCTTCAATCTTCATGATGCGAAAAATATACAAAATATATACATATACGCATGGATACCAGAGGATTATTAAAACAATATATACTCAATCAACGAATATTCTAATAATAATAATAATGTCAGGCTTATAGCACATGGTATGTTGCCATCTCTATGCGCTTCACAAAAACAAAAAAATAACATCTTATATAACATATGAAATAGCTACAGTGTCTTAATTACATCAGTTAAGAAAGTATGGCAATACATACAGATTCTAAACATAATACTTAAAAACAAACAAAATTAAGATTCAAGATTCTAAGGCATCGTCGTAGGCTCCTCACTGTAATGGTTTGGTTTAAGACAAATTTAATTGAATGTATACGAAAATAGGTTACCCCAGTTTTTCCCATACTTCAGCATGGTAATAATTCAGAAGAAAAAAATATTTGCGCCGGTAGTGTTTTGCGTATAGTGTAGCATATAGTTTACCTATATATAAACATAACCATTATGTACATTCTTCTGTGTTAGAAGTATAAGTACCGACGTATACATGATGTTGTTACATTCTATAACATGTGCATATAATATGCATTATGTTTCTTTCATGCGTTCAGTATAATTCCTGGTGTAGTCAAAATAATCGTCAATTATTCATCGCTTTTCACATTGTCTCCTTTCTTTATATATCTATACATGCCATTGTAATACTACCGTCGTAGTCGTGTTGAAAGGGACTTTTAGATTTACGAGACGAGAACTGCGACGCGATACATCCTTTTAAGGCAATGTGACGTCCTTTTAAGGCACTGGCAGTGACGTCACATTGCCTTAAAAGGATGTCACACGAGCAGTCCACGTTCTCATCATGCAAATCTAAAAGTCCCTAATTACAACATGACTGCGAACCACACACAAAAAGAAAAGAAATCATTCTTCAAACTAACAATCTATAAATGTTATTATTTGAAGTTGATAAAAACGTTAATCATAAAAAGTCCAACAAAATCTTTATATGAGCATTAATCAATAATTACTATTAGTCTATTTCAGATTTCAGTTGAATACATAAGTTCAGTCAAAAATTAGTCAACAAAATAATTTATCACGACGGCCATCAGAACATAATGCAATTAGAGCTTAATAGTTTGATCTGTATTAAAAACTAACAGAGTGTTAATGTTTCCATCCTCAGGTTCCACACAACATTGGTCTATACACAATTGGTTCCAAGCTCAATTAATAGGGCTTGGCCTAGACCATGAGGGGTTAGTGACTCGGGATTAGGTTTAGGGTTAGGTTTAACGTTACTCTTAGCTTTATCTCTTAACCTCTGATTGGTTCGATGGGGGACCGACGGCTTAATGTCTTCTCCGAGGGTCGAAGTAATGAGGGTAAATGCCTTACACCAAAGGGCACTAGCGCACCGACTTGGTTTCGAACCCGGGACCTCCCAATTTAATACGAGACCACTGCTCTACCACTGAGCCATCGCGTGTTTAACACGGAAACAATCATGGAAGCATGAAACTAATGGAGAAAAATCATACCGAATATTAAAACTATACTAACTTTGCATCATTTCGAGAAACAACAACAACCACATTCATTCCTTATTCAGACTGGCAGTATGCTACGTCTCATAATGCACGTTTCTCATTATCATCCCGAATATATACAAAACAAATTTTCAGCGATAAATATATAAAAACAGTACATTCTTCTCATGAGTACTTGCAAAGGCAAAACGTGTATAGGGTGCCTGATTCGTCGGTAGTACTTTTTATTATAGCTACAGGAGGAATCATGGCATCGTATATGTTTTCCTCGTCCGGCAAGGATACATTATCCGATAATGAAATTAAACTATTCGCTAATAAGAATAGACATAAATATGATGTAAAGTAAGAAAATACATGGGATGTCTTTAGACGTAATATATGTCGATTATTTAGCACTCTTTCGTACAATAAATCCGAATTTTTAATGACTCCCGAGTTTATGTATCATAAAGTGACATTTTCTTTCAATATGAATATATTCTGTGCTGAAACGACTATAATCCAATGTACACGCCGCTCATGTATCACTTCATTACAACAGTTAATCAGTTAAACATAATTATAGTTATATGAAAATATTTGACAGCACAATGTGTGCAAAAGCATATTTCTTGTTTTCCTTTTGAAAGCATCCCACTACAAATTTGTCCAGATAAACCGGCTTAACTCATATGAGGCTTTACAATAAATTATTTCCAGTGAAGTGATTTCTTGTTTGATAATCATCTTTAATATTTCTTGTTTTAATAGGAAATATAGCGATAACAAAAACAAAAAAGGATGAAACGCATCATCAACATAGTATTACGTGATTCTTTGTGGCCGTTTTAGCGCATTTTTTGCTTTGATTTATGTTAGTTGGCATCAAAATTTTGAAGCAAGTGGCTTTATTCTCCATTAGTCATTGGAAGGAGAGCTGTAAGGACTTCACATAATCGAACAGATGCCTGTGGATTCTTTCTTCTCCTTCTTCCGGTTTCGAGGTTGTTTCTTAAAAGAGAACCGACGTGACAGACTCCTCTTGGTATAACGCTTGGGTCTGAAGGGGGCGCGCGTCAGCTTGGAACGCGCATCAGCAGTGATCGTTCCGTTCGCTGCTCCCGCCGGACCGTCTGCTTCAGTCAAACTTGGAACTGCGTCCATGGGATCAGCCTCGGGGTACCGGATGTGATAGACAGCTTCGTAAGGTCGCATGAACCAGATCAGATCCGGGTCACCTATGCTAGGTCCGACGGTATCAACCATAACTTCTGGAGGGAACTGGGTATTATTAAAACAAAGAATACAACAATAATCACTTTAACAATACCCTTTGATATGCATTTAGATTATTATTTCAGTATTTTAAGTGGCGGGTCTGGGAGGTGGGACACAGGAGACATTTGTCCCATGCTTCCTTGCCAAAGCTATACACAACAGTATACAAAATAATACAGATTTAAAAAAAACTTTAAAAAAAACTCGTGGGCTCTCACATGGCCAAATATTAGAGCCCTTTTTTTTTGTTATCATGTTCTTATAACTGTGCCCCTCTCATCTATCAGACACGTTTGGATCCGCCAAAATATGACACTTTAATAATATTTGCTAGTGGAAAAGTATCTTATCTTTCAGAGCCTAAAATTGTGTCACACACTCACCTGACATTGATGGCCTGCCTCTTTCATCAGCTTTGTACTTTGATCAAGAAACGTCTGAGGAAAATATGAATGAAAATGAAAGTCACATTTCAAGGATCTTGTGTTTCTTCTAGTTCTATACTTCTTCTTCTTTACCCCCTTTTTCTCCTTCTTATTCTCTTTTTTTCAATCTCCTCCTCTGTTTCTTTTTCCCTTTCTTCTTCTTCTGCTTCTTCTCTTTTTCTGCTTCTTCTCTTTTTCTTTTCCTCATCCTCTTTTTTTGTTCTTCTTTACCACAACTTCGCTCACAGATCTTTCTTAATCATGCATAATAACTTCAACCATAATTATAAAATACGGTCCCCTCGTTGAAATACCTTGCAATCAGGCGCGTACGCGGGGGGGGGGGGGTGGGGTCGTACCCCCTCATTTGTTTGTTATGTGTGTGTTTTGGAGGACCCCTCCCCTCAAATGTTTTTTCAATAACAAATTTCAAAAAATTGTTTGTGCTAAAGGGTGACCACAAAACGGTGACCTTACCCCCCCCCCCCTCCCTCAAGTGAACGAAATATCGGTCGGCCAAATTTTCAAATTTACGGGACAAAAACAAATTTAAAAAATGCCCCCCCCCCCCCCGCTTATTCGACGGCTGGCTGAGTCGTTGCGAAATTTTCGGCGCGATTTACAAATTTTAAACCCCCTTTGAATACTGCGTACGCCCCCTGCTTGCAATGATAAACATTTAAGTGTGTGTGTTAATAAAAGAAGCCGGCGCTTTAGAACACTCACCTGATAATGGGTCCCTGATGCATCCCTATCCTTCATTTTGGGGCCAACGTAAGGACTGGGAGGGGCGATGAACCTGCCCTCTTTGAAGGTAGTTGTTAGCAAGCTATCCCCTGCAGCTGGTATAGAGGGCCTCGCCTCTTCCTGTAGGGTGCCGACGTATTGCCACTCTGATGTGATGGGGTCAATTGTGTACTGTGACAAAAAAGAGGGGAAAAAGCTAGCAATGAACACAATATGAAAGAAGTCTGATGGAGGTTATATAAAACCAACTTTTTAAATCCAGAACATAAAATGCAATTACATTTTTAACCAAGAATATTACTGAAGCATAAATTAATATGTTCCTTCTCCATTCTTTCTGTTGTTCATTCTCTCTCACATTCTCAACCCCCTCTCTCTCTCTCTCCCCCTCTCTCTCCCTCTCACTCTCCCACTCTCTCCCCTCTCTCTCTCTCTCTCTTTCTCTCTCACACACACACACACACACACTCTCCCTCTCTCCTCCACTCTATCTCTATCTCCCCTCTCTCTCCCCACCCCTCTATATTTCTCTCTTTCATAACAGATAATATTATTATGAAAACGTTCTTGAATACCTGTGATAGCATTTTCCAACCGTTCGTTCCGATATCATCTACCGCTTCAAGTACGTAATTGATGACGTCATCAGAGAAGAAAAATGGCAGATTCAGCCTCACAAACCCAGGTCTAGGTGAAAAGTGAATATCAAATATTTTCATTTGCCTTATAAAATAAGACACTAGTCTAAAAGGTTGGGCACATCTGAGATATTGATATTATATAAGTTTGTTATTTTATCAGCATTTTTATTATAAGTGAATGAATAAAAGGGAAAAGTCCATCACAATCTAAAGCTATACACACAAGGCTAATTCATTCCAATGAATTCAGAATATGTGTGATATAATCACAAAAAATTAAGAAGAGCTTCGTTTACGTTTATCAATACCATATTGACGTACACATTTCAATAACATTTTTATTTATGTAGGCGAACACATATTATTTCCGATCTTTTTAAAACCATGGTTTAGATTTAAACCACTTTCCTCGATTTAGGCCAATTTGATTAAATGTTTTCAGAATAAACTAAAAAAGGCTAATAATAATCATAATAAGACTTACTTCATAATTTCCATTGGTGCTTTAGTCTTCTTCACCTTCTTGAATTCAGACGCTTTATTATCAGTTCTCTTTCCATTTCTTCTCCGTCCCGTCTTCTCTTTCTTTTCTTTACTGTTGATAAAACACATACATTACAAACATAAATGAAACATATATTATGAATTACTTAATCTTTTTACTTCCTCCTATAATGTAGTGCTTTTGAATATTGTTATTTGTTAGGATAAAATTGTATTATAGTACATCCATGTACGACACAAAATCAAAATCATAATTCCTATGATATGGTTATCAAGGATGCATATCAAAAGCCTCCACATGAAATTAAAGAGTAACAAAAAAAGAACAAAACCTCCCATAATTATACACGTGATACAAGAATTTCATATGTCGCATTTTGTGCTTATTCACAAGAGAATAAATAACATAGCATTCTCGTTCTAGCAAAAGATGAGTTTATGTTATTTCTCGATGGATGGAGGCACGTCCCACTTATTTGAATACTAGAATCTTGTTTTTTTTTTCATTTTTACCTACGTCTGTCAAACGTATGTATTCATCAATTTGTACATTTGCTTATAATGTTTTATGCTTTAAAAATATTTGAATAAAGACTTTATTTGAAGTAAGAAAAAGAAGATTGTCCTTTTGTCATTGATACAATGATCTTAGACGCAATAAATAAATGTTAATACTCAAATAACTAACCTCTCATCTGTCAAGAAGTAGACGAATCTCTCAGCGAGCTCTTCATTTATTCCAAGTAAGTCCTAAATTGTATTGGAGGAATAATAAATAGCTCTAATATTAGAATTGGAAAAAGCACACATTGAATATCATTTGGGATATATTTTCCAGTTAATAATTTCGACATGGTAGTTTTCACATGGTTATATCATGTATGCGTTTACACGAGTTTTAGGGCTGTGTAAATGCGGTAATATTTCGGTTTGGATCCTTTATAAAAACACACTGAAACACCATAACTTTTCACTCTAGTCCAGAATCTGGCCGATTCTTTTTTTTAAAGGGCAATTCACTCTAATTACGTAATCTTCCCCCAAACAGCTGCCAGCCGAAGATGGCGTCATTTCCAAATGTATACGCCAGGAGAATGGGAATATTCCCTAATTAAAATGAAATCAGTATGATTATGGACTATACCTTCACCCCAATGAAGGGCTGTCTGGTTCTCATATTAACATCTGAAGTGATCTCTAAACAATCTGACAAGCAACGCTCCCTATAATAATCATTCCAACCACTATAACAGCTTTGACTACCACTACTAGTACCCCTACCACTATCACCTCAACCACTTCCACTACCAACATCACCACAAGCAAAAGTCGTCCCCCAACACACACACTACTACTATCACCACCACCACCACCACCATCATCATCACCACCACCACCACCAACACCATAACCACCAATCACCACCACCTAGACCACCACCACCACCACCACCACATCATCACCACCGATGGAGCCCTCCTCCTCCTCCTCCAACAACACGGTCCTTACCTGTGCATAGGGTCCAGCGCATGCGCAGCCACCCCTGGCCTGGATACCATAGAGATCATTAAGGAGGACTGCCACGAAGTTATGATGAAGCATCTTGCCTGTCTTCGGATGGACAATCATGAAGGAGAAGATTGAAAGACGGTTGGCTCGGCTGCTCCCTAGAATCAATATGTTGGGATTCTTCTTCCATTTGACAAAGGCAAGCCTATCAGACAAAGGACAAAATAACCGAGTTTGTGATTGAAGCTATTAAACAAAGGAAAGTTTTGGTACAATCATTAAAAACATTTCGACAAATTTGTTTTATTTCAAGTAAAAAACTAAACAATTACTTTTCAGCCTTAATTGGAATATTCACTACGATTTGGCATTCATTTTTTTACATTTTATGTCCCCATGTTTTTTACAGCACTATTACGTAAACGATTTTTTTTTTACGTATTCAACTCGTTTTAATTTCGTGCACATGATTGGCAAATATCATGGCTATCAACAATTAATTAATTATTGTTAACGACTTCTCGTTTATATTCCAATTTTCTATGAAGAATGATAGATACTTTGCTTCTGTTCGTACGTAAGTAGGCGTAATAATGGCACATCGTGCAATATTGGCATTAAACTGCGAAGCCATACAATTCAGTTGAATACAGGGTAAATTGCAAAGACTAGTGATGGGCTAGGACAAACAGCGTGACATTTCGAGACGTCATTTTATTTCTTTGCACTAGTTTCCCTCTTAGTCCATCCCGCCATTTTCTTTTATCCCAATCTCTCTTCCCTCTCTCTCTTTTCTCTCCCTCCCTCCCTCCTTCTTCCATCTATCTATCTATATTTTCCCGTACCATTATATCAGTAACATTCTTTTTTGTTAAATTTATCTTATATTCTACTTACTTTGTAAGCTCTTCTTCTCTTCTTTCAATGTAGTCTATTCCGACTGACTGTATTGAGTAAAGGAGCAAAATTGGGATAAAGTACAATTGTTAAGATATCTTCAAAATGCAATTAAGAGGTCATAAATAGATTGCAATCTATTCATATAGTCAAAATGGTTATTCTGCGCAAAACTGCCTCGTGTGAAAACAGCCCAAACCTCTCTCGCATTGTTTCGCCATGAGAGAATTAATAACTGTAGCCCTCACATCATTCCTGATAATCGGAATTGAGTGCTATACATGTATAGAAAATTACAAAATCGCCATATTTGTTGGCTATATTTGTTGAATATAACATCATTATGGACTGCATGATAAAGAAGAAAGACACATACAGCAATGCTAATGAATAGTCACGCTATTATTGTATATGGGCGTTGGCGAACAGACGAAAAACAAGAGTCAAGTTTTTGATTGCTTTCAAGAAGTTTAAGATAGCGTTGGCATGATTTGTTCATCATCATGTTCACTTGAAAAGACTGAGTATTGCTTCAATATCACTTGAGATCAAATTCAATAATAGCTAACCTGTCTGTCATTTTTTGACAGTGAAGACAAAACTCAAGGTTTTCATTTAATAATACGGGTACATGCAAATATTCGTTTGTTTGTTTGTTTATTTGTTTGTTTGTCTGATTATTTGTTTATTTCAAAAATCACCTCTTTGAGTCTGAAAGTAAGTCCTGCTCTGATAGATTCGACAATGGCGGGCGTCCCTCCTTCCTCTCTCTCTTCTATATTATGAATGTAGTGGTGAGTTTCATTAGTAACCTGAAAGAAAAACAAAAGAACATCCGATTAGCATTCCAATGCAGAGCTCGGCCGGCAAGATATAGTTAAATATACAAGCGAGAAGGAACAAGATCAGAAAGCCTTTCAAGAAATTAATTTTAGGGCAATTTAAATACCCTATTCTATTGTCTTCCAAAATCATGTTCAGATTATAGCCATTGTCATGTCGGAACATTTAGATAAGTGACTCACAAGGCTTTTGAGAATGTCTTTGATTTTGTTGAGAGTCGGATAGACGGACATAATTATCATGGTAACATTAATTCTAGAGCAATTAAAAGCTATTATTATGTTTGATTTAATGTTTAGGATCTCTTCCGCTGTGACCTCCTGTCAACAAATCAAGATTGATTGATGAAATAGATTTGTAACCGCAGCCAATGGCTGCATTGCAAATTGGATTGGACTAGCGAATTGTGTTGAATCATTACAGTTAAGAATGGATTGTTAAATTATATATACATGTATATGCATTTGGGAGAAAGATATTCAATGTACTAGCTGTATATAATGATCATCTAAACTCACGTAAAGGACTGTTCCACCGCCTACAGAGTGAGGTACTTTGTTCAGAAAGTGTTTCTTCTTGGCTATCAGAATTCCTGAAAAACACAAACATAGAAAGAAAAACAACGGTGAAGAATTCCAATTACGTAAACTGCTTACTCTTGTCAAATCTAAATATTATATCATATTATAATATATTGGATTTAATTGCATGAACTTTCTAGTAGTACAAGAGCTTGGCATTTAAAAATAAAATATGAAACTAGGTTTTTGAATAGTTTAATGCGATAAATTGCCTTTCTATTGGCATTTTAAGCAACTATGATAATAATAGGTTTTCGCACATAATCATTATCACGAGCCACCTCACTACAATGTGTGTGAAGTACCCAGACACCCAACCTCCTATTGAATTGAGGAAACAATTTTTGTCCAGTGACACATTATAACATTTTCCTGGTTGTTATGAGCAACGTCTAACAGTTTAAGCGAAGTGTGTGCCATTATTAGAAACTAGAAGGTTATCTTTCTGGTTTCGATTATATTTATGTTATACATGTATGTCTTTAGTCACTTACTTGTTTGAGAAAGTAGACTTGTTTGGAAGGTCAACATTTTCCTACAATTTTGTAATAGAAAAAACCTTTCTATCATTCCGTTTGGGTGCTAGGATCATTTTTTCTTTCTTTTAATACTTTACCTGGTGTACCGACGCCACCGACAAACTTGTGAGGTGACAGATATACGGCATCTTTGCTGAAATCGTCATCAGTTCTATGATAAAAACAAAGTAAGACCATCTAAGAAATTGTCATGGTACTCCCCGTGGTAATCATATCAAATTACTTTACTTTACTTTACCCCCTCCTCTTCGCTGTCATGAAATGACATTATTATTTGCTTACTCGTTTGTTATAAAACAACGTACGTGAATAATGTGATCTATTGCATGACAAAAGACGTAAGCAGAGAAGATACTAAGTCATTTTGAAAATACAAAATGCACATGTTAGCTGCATAGTTACGCGTATTTAAATGATTCTATGTCATTCCTAGTATATTAGACACGACAAATAAATATGAAAGACAATAGTGATAACTGAGTATATAAAGGAGCATAAATAGATAAATCAGAGTCAAACGTTTACTGAATGACAGACAGTATATTAACATTTCTGTCGCACACAAACAAATATGAAAAACAAAGCAAAAAAGAAAGAAAATTTACCCATGGGAATCTGGATTCATGTCAATGGCAAGATAAGGACCTAGAGAAAGAGAAAGAGAGACAAAGAGAGAGAGAGAGAGGGGATTAAAAGGGAAGGTTTCTTGAGCATACACTTTGATTGTCTGATAACGGTTTTCTGTTCATTCTTGCTATATGCTCCGATGAAAAATAATAATTATAATAATAATAAATACTACTACTTCTTATATAATCAATAACAATAATAATAATGAACACATTAATATAATAATAACAATAATAATAGCAGTAGTAATAATAATAATACTAATAATGATAATAATAACAATCATACTGATAAAAATAAAAATCATAATCATACTAAACAAAGATAAGAAGATAAATGAAAATGAAAAGTATAATAAATTAAAATAATAATGATAACAATAATGAAAATAGTAATAATAATAATACTACTACTACTACTAATAATGACAATCATAATAATAATAATAATAACAAACGTTTTACCCAAGTTCAATGTCATCTTAACTCTAAAGTTTATACATTCGCACGAATTCAACTTTAATTCTTGATTATTCTGAAACCTGCTCTCACCTGCTGTGGCATAGTCCCAGAAAGACAGAGCACCATATTTGTGCAAGAGCGCCGCCACTTGGTGAGTATCAGAGATGATACCCGTGACGTTGGACGCGGCGGAAAAACAGCCGATTAGAAAGCGATCTTTCTTCTGGTGTTTCTGTAGGATGATAAGAGAAAAAAAAGGGAAGTGAGTACGGATAATCATTTAATATAGATTAATAATCAGCTTGATGGAATATACATACGTTTCTTCCCTCGTAGAGAGCGGTTGTTTATAGGCAGTGGCGGCCCGGCCCCCCCTCCCCCTTGAGAAAAAAAATCATGTAGAAACACATGATTTTTAACTTTTTGGGCCCTGGCGCTCAAGGGGGGGGGGAGGGGGAGTACAAATTTTAAAATTCCCCCCCCCCCCCCCCACTGAGCGACTTTTAGGCCGGCGCGATTTTCAAATTTTTGGGAGCAAAAAAAAGGAAAAAAAAGTTGGGCCCCCTCCCCTAAGAAATCCTGGATCCGCGCCTGTTTGTAGGTAAATACTTTCAATACCGTGAATTACATCAGAAGTAGTTGTATTTCATAGGTATGGTGGTACATGGCTTCATAAAAGTATCAGCACACTATTGAAATACATTTACTATTACTAAACTAATCGAAAATCTAAATACTTGATCACTGCAAATTCCAATACTTTTATCTCAATATTACATTCTTGGACTTGGCTTTTCGACAGATACTTCTGTCGACAACATCACAATTACTTCCAATGCCAATGGCGAATCCACCAACAGAAGGGAAAAATGCGTGGCTCCCCTTCTTCAAACGAATACAAACTTGTCGTTTTTTACAAAACATTTCAACCATTCCCCTTTTGACAATCCTCTCGGCTTTTGACTACTTAGCAGCCTGTTTACTCTCAGCAACCAGTGCCATTTTTGTATGATGTTGCTACCAATTATTTTCCTCTTAGTCTTACCTCTAAACTCTCCTCTAGTGCCACCATATCAATCAGACCTCGACTGTTGTCACGTATTCTGATCACCTAGAAAATAAAATCATTTAAAACGCGATTAGCATGACTGACGTACTATCGTAAGCGTGTGTGGGTGTGAGTGGGAGAGGGGGGCTCAAGAAATGGAGTCCCCTTAAACCCTCAAAAAAGGTTCTTACGTTATCGCGGTGGTTCTTTTATCATAGCCACGTTCGATTCGAAATTCCCTTTGCCCCTTTCGATTAATCTTAGGGTTCTTTTCGTCACAGGGTAAAACGTTATTCCGAAGGTTCTCTTTATTATATTTGTTTTATTTCGTTGTTCCGAATATCCTTTGATCCACAAGGTTCTTTGATTCGTTAGTTTAAAGGTTCTTTTTATCGGAGGGTACTCTCTTATTTATAAGGTTTCTTTTGATCGCATGGTTCTTTTGTTATTCTAAGGTTTTTTTTACTTTTTAATCACGATTTTCTTATGATATTCTAAAGGATCTTTTGATCAAATATCAGATCAATTTACGCTGGCCTTCAGCCAACGAATGACGCACTTTCCAAACGTGATCAACACAAAAACCGGCCGAGTGTGTGCCTTTTGTTGGAATTACGAACATTCGGAATTATAAATATATCGAACATTTGGAACTCACTATATTGAATTCCTGGAAACAACACCACAATACATTAAAACGCTATTAAATAAAGAGGACGGACCAAGGCTCTTACTTGATTACCCATGGTTTAAATAATTATTATAAGCTGATTTGATCATCAATCCCTCATCGATAGGAAAACAAGATGGTAGACGGGAACATAAAATAAGAAAAAAAGGGCAAGAGAAGAAACATGAAGAGAAAATTTAAAGGGTGGGATAATGAGCATAACTGATTACGGAAAAAGGGAGAAGATGAGGAAGAGGAAGGAGACAGAAAATTAAAAATAGACGATGATAGAAGAAAATAGAAGAATTTGAAAAGGAAGCTGAAGCTGAAGAAGAAAAAGAAGGGGAAGAGGTTACCTTAGCTCCTGTTTCTTTCCATGGCAGTAGGTTTGAATGATGTTCATAAGGTCCGACGAAAACAACCTACCAGAGAAGAGATACGATGTTATAAGTATATAACGACAAAAAACAAGAAGAACAACAATAGCATCACATCTTTTCTTTCGCCAGGCATGAATATTGTGAATATGAAGCTCATTGTTTGTCATCCACAACATCACCAAGATAATTTTGGTTTCACTCGCCTAATGTTCTTGAGAATAAACAAATAATTTTAATTTGCAACAAATATTTATTGTCATTTCATAAGCGATTATTTCTAATAAGCAACGTTTCATTTACCATCACGACACCCCTGTCCTAATAATCGCTACCATAATAGCCACCCCCATCCGATGTTCTGGCAGATACGGTTCCTTAGCGGATTTGAAGACGGTCATTCATTATTTCGACAAGAGCAACACAAAGTTGCCTGCAAAACATTGTCTTTATTGTTAATCATTGATCTGATTCATTAATCTACCTCCACAAAAAAAGATCCTAGCTAGAACTGAGAAAATCATGGAATATCAAAAGAGATAAAGCGATCCATACACTAGAATATAGACAATATGACAATATACGTCTCGCCCCGTTGTAGTGATGACGACGATCTATTTCGTCAAAAGCAACAGATCGGCCGGGCGGATTGGGTGACGGTATCGATCCCGCCAAAGGAACTATATCTGCCGTGACACCACACAAGATTGTTACTGTTATTGCAATAGATATATGAGACATCTCACTGTTTTCTTGGCTCGTTCTCCTTTGAGCAGGAGGGCCGATACCAGTTTGTTGACTGCCCCAGTGGTCCCGCTACCAGTGAAGATCAGAGCATCGTCATCTGTCGCATTCACACACTTCTTGATGATGTCCCTGTCAAAATAACAATACTAGCTATATTCATAATTCTTTTCTTGTAAATCGCGCCAATCTCCATTAAAACTATGAACAGGATATGGGATACTTCATTATTTTGTTGTTCTCTTTCTTTAAACATCATAATACCATTAACGTAAAAATTTCATAATAATATCTGGGCCGGAATACTAATAAGGGAGAGGGTTGGTCTCTCTATATGGATACAATAATTCATAGGGGGTATCGGAGGGGTCCTGTCATCCGTTTGACATTCCATTTTAACTCTACCTTTCTTCTCTCTTATGTTTTTTTTCTGCAGTTCGTTAAAGGTATTACAAAGTTTTGGGAAATTTTGAAAAATGGGTGGATGTGATTCTTTACAATTTTGATATATTTGGATGCCCTTGTGGATGTATTAAAAACACCAGAAATTTTAGCCCCTAAAACACTTCTGCTTTCGAGAAAAATTGAATATAAAGATTTACCGGTGCTCCCGGTAAATTTTGATAAATTTCAAATAGCTCCTACGGCCGTACAATGGTAGCTGCGACCATGAAAATCTCAGAGTATGTAGTTGTGGTATATAATTTCCAAACGAGAATAGCTAATTGGTCGATTTTAGTGAATAAACATTGTTTTATAGGTTAAATTAATATCTTGACCTTGAGAGGGAGCTATTCAACGTAAAGTGTTTATTATTTACAATTTCATAACTTAAGAGTCGATTTCGACCGCGAAAACGATCACTGAATATTGTAGGAACGTATATATGCTTCCACTATGTTCATTTGAACCAAATTCATGACCCCATACAAAAACTTTGTATTACATGTCCCATTCCTCCTTAGCTACGCCACTGTAACATAGACACATCAGGCGCGGATCTACGGGGGGTTTAGGGGGTTTAACCCCCCCCCCCTTGGGCGGCCCCCCCCCCCCAAAAAAAAGGGGGAAAAAAAAAGAAAAAAAGAAAGAAAAAAGAACGTACGATGGAGAGAAACCCTTTCAAGTGCAAATATTGTGAGAAGATATTCAACTCATCTGGTAACCTAACCAAACACATGATAACTCTGGATATAACTGTGTATTAAACTGTTACTTGATTTAAAAAGACGTTATCATGCACTGCTTTTTATGGTCTCCATTGTGTTAATAGATGCCAGGAAAAGATCACTTACGGGGTTCAAATAAACACCCCCGAAAAAATCGGCTCGCCGCTTCGCGGCTCGTGGACGATGCTCCGCATCGTCATTATTTTGGTCAACCCCCCCCCCTTAGCAAAAAGCTAGATCCGCCCCTGCACATCAATATGTATTTCACGCGTGATACACCTCTTTGAAGATACTTGCTTGTCGATAACAAAATTATGCAAAGTTAGATAATCAAATACACAAGCTGACTGATTTTTAGATCGACATCTATATCAGCCGATCTTTTACAGGATACTCGCAATTTACAACACGGGTGCAACGCCTTCACAGAACAATATTAGTGCTTAATAAAACCAATTACAGTATTTAACAATGTTACGTAAGGCTTATAGTACATGATGTTTACAATGGCAAAAACAGGCGGAGTTCTCAAACACAAGTAAATAAATCTGTTTGCATACATTCCATCCTTGAGATAATTTTGGAATAAATGTGTGGTTTGACGACTTCTTTTTCGTAGTCAATAATATTTATCTATAGCAAATATTTACAAATGGAGAATTAACAACTTTCGTGTTTCCTTAAAGTTAACTATTTAAAAAAAAAAGTATTTGCTATCTCGGATGCTGTACCTTGCTTCTTTCCTAAATTTGGTTGTTTGCCTTGCCATTAGACCAGTGGTTGTGTGAGTGTTGGCGTACAGAGGTTGAACGTGTTCCGTGATGTAGTCTTCGATGAATTTCACCGCTCTGGAAACAAATGAAACAAAATGATACAAAATAATGCACACTTGTCAAGGGTGGTTCCATATTAATTTGTTTTCTTTCTTCACATCTACCGACTGTACAAATAATTGATGTCAAATGGTCTTTGGTGTGGTCATTACATATAGCCACATCAGAAAGAAAAAATCGACAACCATGCCAACGGTCACATCAAGTGATTAAAAAAGATTATTATTTATGCGTAAAATATTGTTTATGAAAATTAAGTCGTGCAGGGCACAGGGACTCTTCGTAAGACAATGTCACTTATTCGAATTAGGCCTCGTCATCCCAAATGAAAAATCGCTTTAAGTGAACAAAAACTACACGGCACTGTTAAAAGAACTCTGTGATTATAGCCAAATAGATACCAATCTACCATTCGTGTGTTCGCTAGACTTGAAACTATTGTGGAAATGTCTTTTTTTTAATATTCGGATCCGCTCTAAATGCGAATGTGATGATAATTTGTCAACCTACTTCTTTTAACGATTTGGAGTGCAAAATGGGTAAATTGATTGGAAGTGTCCAAAGAATCGAAGACAATTTAATGAAATGATGATGGAATTAAATCTTATTAATATTAATTTATTGAAGTTGCCCAAAGGTAAAGCCATTGTATTGTGTTCATCTTTTTCATTATATCATAACCGTAATAGTCGCTCTATTGTAATAATTCGTTTTATGTGTTTTCCTTCCTTTTGTAATCCCAATGATTTATGATTTCTCGTCATGACGGCGGTAATTGGCAAAAATTGTTTATTTTGTTTCAAAAGAAACTCACAGGATCTTAGCCAAGCCCCGGAAGTAAGGTCGTTTCTGGACATCCATTTTATCATCAACATACACTTATCCCATCTATTGATTATAGTCTAATGATTATAGTCAAATAAATACCAATCTACCATTTGTGTGTTCGCTAGACTTGAAACTATTGTGGGAACGTAGGCTTTTTTTTAATATTCGGATTTGCTCTAAATGCGAATGTGATGATAATTTGTCAACCTACTTCTTTTAACGATTTGGAGGGCAAAATGGGTGAATTGATTGGAAGTTTCCAAAGAATTGAAGGCAATATAATGGAATGGAATGAAATCTTATCAATAGTAATTCATTGAAGTTGCCCAAAGGTAAAGCCTTTGTATTGTGTCCATCTTTTGAATTTTATTAAAACCGTAATAATCGCTCTATTGTAATAATTCGTTTCATGTGTTTTCCTTCCTTTTGTAATCCCAATTATTTACGATTTCTTGTCATGGCGGCGGAAATTTGGCAACCATTGTTTATTTAGTTTGAAGAGACTCATAGGATCTTAGCCAAGACCCGGATGTAAGGTCGTTTCTGGGCATCCATTTTATCATCACCCCCAAACATCATCCCACTTATTGCAATGTAACAGGGTTGACTCAAGACTAAAGATTAAGGAAATTCCACACGGTAGTCTGTGTTGTGAGGCACATCGTGTCCACCAGACTAAAATAATACCAATAGAGAGACGGACGGGGGAGAAATGCAAATAACAATGAGTAATGGGGTAAAAAGGGACTAATCTGGTAACTATTTAAATAGTGGCCCATATACCGAAGTAGCATGTGGGAGTGTATACACTTTACCCCTTTATACCAATATTCTAGAATCAAGTATGTGCAATCTGCAGTTAATGGTGATATAGAAATGAATTATAACTAAATGCAGTAAGAATAGAAAACTTTTAAAAATACAAAATTGGGTCAGAATGTAAAGAATAATAAAGTAATATCGAATAAACTTTATGTTTGTTTTTACAACTAAAAGGTACCAATGGGCCTTCTATCTTGCCAATTACCAACGCCAAGAAGAATCACAAGTCATGGTGGTTTTATCTGTTATGTAATATCTTGTCATAACTAAAAAGACAATTGTATTTCATTTTTGTTGCCTATTTCGCGTTATTTGAGGGATATCTTCACATGACTTGTAAAGGTTTGTATTATTATATGACACTGTTACCAAACCGAATGCAGTCTGTCAAATGAATCAGGAAGTCCGTATCATATGGCGTCTTGATTACGAGTTTTGATTTTACAGTTCAACTGGTGTACTCTTGGTTGGCTTGCGTTCAGTAGGCATTATAGGATATAAGGTCAGTCAGTCAACAGCTATATAGGCCTGTCTAATCCACTAGGCAAAGAAATCAATAACAGTTATACAAAGACAAGGAAGAGGGGATTTACATACCTTCCTGAAGCTGTATAGTCACAGTAGACAACTGTCAAGAAAGAAAAAAAAGGAAAAGAACAACAAATATTACGTATGTCCGGATATGTAGGCAACATTAACAATAGTCTGTTAATCACAACAGACTATTGATTCTGAACAGTATAATTCGTCGCTGTTTTCACGAAGTGACGGTAGTGAAAAAAAATTGCATTCACTTTGCGTTACGATTTTCCTCACTACCGTCACTTCGTGAAAACAAGGACGAATTATGAACTAAGTATTTATCTATAAAGTTACTGTACACTTCTAGTTCTCTGTCTGTGAAAAATTTGGAGATAAACATGTTATTCATTATTGAATTGAACGCTGGTTTTATATTGACATGGAGCTTACGTTGATAATACAATTAAGTTACGATTAATAAGTTTTATGTATGATTCAATAAAATAAACTTACGATTATATGAATTTTAAAACGTTTCGGTAGTTTTATTGGAAATTTCTGCTCATACTCGAACATGGACACGATTTCACTATTTATGTATAACTGTGCAAATAATGTTGTTCTATTCTGTCAAGGGGTCTTTACTTTAAAACAAGCATTGTCTGTGCGCTATCCCTGTAATTATCAATTTATACAATTTTAATGATGGCTGATATTTTTATGATGTAAGTTCCATGTCTTTTAATACATGTATAATGATTGTTGATGACTGAAATTGAATACAAATTTAGTTCAGATATGATACAAAGGTTCAGTTTTGGAATGAGTATTTTATCGCACAACAATAGTCATACCTATCACATTTTCTTTCTTTTTTAAAAAATTTGATTTTTGTTTCCACTTCAAATTCAACCTTTTCAACTTAGGAACCGGGGTTTGCGATCAAGGATTGATAACATGTCGTCCTTGCAACAGTTATATCGGCATTATCCGGAAATAATCGGAGGTCTTCGGAAGTGATCAATCCGTTGAAGTTGTGGAGTGAGTTCTTTGCTTGTATCGTCCGATATCAAATGATTTCATCGTGTTCTGTGTAGTGGTTAGCCATATACGTTTCGTAAATAGGCCTACTTTCAAAACAATATCTTATTATTCATACTGTTTAAAGTACGTGGATGTGTATGGAGAGGAGATTTTGCTGACCAAACCATAAATACAGAAATCGAGCAATTCATGTGTAAAATTATTTTAAACCATATTTGTGACACTGGCAGGTCACGAATTGGCGTGGGGTCCGGGGGCGAAGCTCCCAGAAGCTCAGGGGTTTTATACGTCAAATTATCGTCAGATGAGCATATTTTAAACCTTATTTGTGACACTGGGAGGTCGCGAATAAGCGTGGGGTCCAGTTAAAGAATAGATAACTTCATCAGAATATTCAAAAACGTGAAAGTATTGAAGAAACGGAATGGTGGTGATGATGATGGTGGTGGTGGTGGTAGTGGTGGTGGTGATGATGATGATGATGAGATAACGACAATACCGATGGTTGATATTGATGATGATTATGATGATGATGAAACGATTAAGTTCATGATTAAGCTAAAAAAAAAGAGATAGTTTCACCAGAATATAGTACGTATAGAAAATACGAAAAAATTGAAGAACGGAATGGTGGTGGTGTGGTTATAATGATGACGAAGATTACGATGACGACGAATATGATGATGGGATGACGACGCTGATATTGAGAATGATGATGCTGAATGATGATGATGATAATGATGGAAATGATTCTTAGGGGAAAATCTATCACGGATAACGGAACAAGAATTTTAGTCACAAAACCTTTGAATAACGAGGATATAGGGCTGTATTTTTCAACCGCAAATATCAAATCTATACCCCTCCGAAAATAACAGAAATCAAACTGAATATGAGAAAATGCTCCTGCTTGTCACAAAGATCTATAAAAGTGGATAAGGGGATAAATACGTCAAATGGCCTCACTGTAAGACAATAGAAGAATACAACAGAAGAGCTGAACGCAAGTATAATTTATTTCAACTGCGTCGTCATTGTCATGTTATAAGCATATTTATTATTTATGTGATCATCTTGATAGCATGGCGTGTGAGTGTCATAAATCTGTGCAAGGAAGTAGCTCTTGATCTGTGTCATAAAAGCCTACTTTGGCTACCCATTCTCAAAGGAAATTCTTTAAATTCCTTGACTACATACAAGAACTAGAGTGACCTTTGCTTGATCTACAAGTACATATTGTAGTTAAAAGAGGTACTATCAATAAATGAAATGGAATCAATAATGAAACTGCAAACAAACAAACTGGTACGCCGCTGTTGCTGACTGGTCCCCTTAAACACACTTATGTTCTGATGTTAAGAGGACTTGAGGTTATATAGGACCCCGTTTCTGTTTCTAATAATCTCAAGTGGCGTATGAATTCAAAACATGATAGGAGTGGAATCATCCCCAGACGAAATATATAGAGGTGGAGTATACCTCAGGAGTGCCGCCCCCAATATCTCCTCCAAAAAAATTGAGTCCTAAACAAGGATGGGACGTACAAGTACAAAATACAACATGTACAAGTAGGCCTAATCAATAGTATAGATCACTACCGAAGAACATTGTACACTGTCCTGTAGGGATATGGTGGTCTACATTGGGTATAACATATACATGTTTAAAGAAGAGGTCCTTACTATTCTTTCACACTGAATTATTTTATCAGAAAACTTTATCTTCTACAGAGTACTTATTGGGAGTGGGGGCTCCAAGGGGCCTATTTATGCTGGACATGGGCGTCAATCCTTACGTAATACCTATTGTTCAGGGGGGATGATCTATTTATTCATCCCCCCTGAACGATAGGTATTACGTAAGGATTGACGCCCATGATGCTGGATACGCCAGCGCGCCACTAAAGACGTTATATACTACAGACGGACACGTTGGTTTCGTTTAAATCGCTGATTACCAGGTTAAATAAACATTAAGGGATCGTGGTCAGATAATAATGAATCCAAAAGCATTCAGCAACGTTTTCCATAGCAGCCAAATTTCAAAGGAGACACCCCTTTCCGCCCCCATACTGGTACTAACTACTATAGTGGTAGTTAACAGGGTTTTTTCAGTTAAAATATGTCAGCTTCTGCGAATATTCCAATTTGTATAATACGTTTTTAATATTTTTGATCAGAATTGCGGTAAAAATATCTTTCATGAGTAATTTTTCCCTTCATAGATCTATATATCTATGTGATAGTCACGTCCAGACTGTTATCAGATTGTTATTGCCATTTACAAAACGTTTCATAAACAACTTTAAGAAATCCGGAACGGAAAGTATGTGTTAATTGTTTGCAGTCCGTGAAAGAATTTATTATATTTTGAAAAGGTTCAATGTTCAAAGCTCAAGACGCCTACCACACACTACATTATCGGTAAAGAGTAGCAAAGGGTTGCCTTTGTCAGTTCATGTCTCATAACCAAACGTAAACATGGGAGTAATATCTACAAGGAAATGTAGCATTATTGAGTTGTTTTTTCTTCTTAGGTATTCCAAAGTATACGCTACTGCATTCATTTATACAATAAAGACATTATTTTATTGACTTATTGTGGCCACAATCAATTCATGATAACAGAATGATGCCCATTTTATATCACAACAACCCTGTGCTATAGTCTTTGACCTTGTTCCAATTTTCTTTGTCAGATTCACAAAAGACACATTTTCCTTTTGAAATGGAATGCAAGTACGTGTGAAGTGCTAGTAGGGGAATCTACTTGTACTAGACTTTCTTAAGAATATTATGTATTATATTCATAACATCGAAACCATCGATGCTTACACATATACATGTAATCGTATCATACTATAAAGTAACTGTCAAAACCTTGCATATAGTCCTGACTATTTCTACATCTTCTTTGCAAAGATAGCTTACCAAATGTGCCAAATATTACAAAGAAAGAGGGAAGGGACACATCAAATACATCATATTTTCAAAGCGACCGTCTGCGTGATGCCTTCTACCGTGACGGAGCTTACACATTATACTCGAGGCAAACTCTGTCAATACTGTTTCATGAACAGGTTACGAACGTCTTAAAAAGAAGGGGAAAGAGAGAGAGAGAGAGAGAGAGAGAGAGAGAGAGAGAGAGAGAGAGAGAGAGAATGATATTCTTAGTATATTAAGTGAATATAACAGAAAATAACAGGCCTATAAAATATTAAGATTATCCGAGGAGCCTACTGCGCGTTAACACGGCTCTGACCTATAATAAAAAGATCGAAGGAATGCACTCGCGGCAAACACTAACACTGATTCATGAATAAGTGAAGACTGTGAAGTATATTTAAACTATAAGAAAGAAAGAAAGAGAAAGAGAAATTTATTGTACGGAGATAAAGAGTGAGCGAGAGAGAGTGAGAGAGAGTGAGAGAGGATGAGAGAGAGATGGGGGAAAATAGAGAACGTACAAAGAAAATAAACAAGCATACATAATATTTTCACAGTATATTTCGTGTTTACACGTAGCTGACCTAATAGACCAAAGGATAAGAATATACCCGAGGCAAACAAATGTCTCGTCAACAGTTGACGGAGGTCTTAAAAACTTTTTAAAAACAAAAATTGGAAATAAAGAAATAAAGAGGGGGAATTAGATAGGGGAAGTTAGAGCGAGAGAGGGGGAGGGAGAAACATAGTATTCATAATATTGAGAGCTTTCTTCTGCTTGTTTACTCGCAACTGACCTAATAGACCAAAGGAATATGAGACACAAACACTGTCTCACGGATATATAGGCTACGTAAGTCATAAGAAAGAAATGAAGAAAGAAACAAACAAACAAACAATCAAGGGAGAATGCATAGCATTCACAATACTATCAGCGTTCATCACAGAACGAAAGTTTAAAAAACAAAAATCGTAATATTTTTGAGAGCACCTTACAGCGTGTTTACACGGAAATGACCTAATACCAAAGTACTTTAATATAAGTAGAAACTATATACCGATGCAAACATTTAACTGAATGGGTGACGTAGGTCATAAGCACGGTATATAGTACAGGCTTATCTTCTTAAATAAAAGACGTTGAAAAACCTGCTTCTTTAGCCCTGATTGTGCGTTTGTGAAAAGGTACCGATCCGATAAAAAATACCAACAAAATGGCTTATATTCATGTCTTCATCAGTGATACTGATAGCTGATAAGAAGTATAGAGATGAGGCACATAAAACAGGGGAACAGAACCCGAGAGGGGTATGGGTGACCAGGGAGAGGGGTGCATGTAGAGGGGTATAAAAGCATGACAGAATGAGAGAAGTGGGTATAGATGCAATCATGCATGGGACAGGAAAGGTAGAAGAAAGGGAGCAAGAGAGACAGAGAGGGGCGGGAAAATGGGGAGGAAGAGGGGTTTCTATCAGTAAGTCATGGGTATTTGCATGGCGTCCTGCCGTGCAAAGGTAATAGGCATAATCCTAATCCTGTGTAATCCAATCCCATACGTCAATGAACAGACGCATATAATTATATGTCCATGATAGGCATGAAGTGGAAGTTTGAAAGGTCAAAGTGGCATAAACTTCCACGCGAGTGGTACTGGTATAGATATTTCATTACCTTTTCGATAAATATAATGATAGCTAAGGCACTATCCTCTTGTAAGTTATAAGATACAAACAACAAAAGAGGTTAATGGACATAACTAAAGAAGTGAAGTGAATATACTGGGGGTGGGAGGATTCGTTAGGCCTTTGGAAAGAGAGGCTGGTCGATATTTGAGGGTTCGTCAACTTCATTACTGGGATAATTGGTGTACGCCCGGTCATACAAAAGATGATACAGGTATATGAAATAAACAATAATATTGTAGTAAGATTCATCATTAAATTATATAGTTGTAAAGTTGCAAACTCACTCTCTCTTCCTCCATATGGTCCATCGAATACCGTGTCATTGCCGACTACGTTCTCTTCGATGTGCTTTGCGATGGCGGCACTCTCGTCGAAAGTTTCATCCTCCTCAGTCACTTCGTCTTCGTCTTCCTCCACGATATCACTCCCTGCTCCTTGGCTTGAGTTGGCCACCGACGAAGTCTTTCGGATGCGCGATGACGAGGTGAGACGGACCGAGCGACGAAGACTGCCGAAGACGTATCGGTCGACGGCATCGTAGTTCTCCGCTGGCGGGATCAGGATCACATCATCCGTATTAGCGAACGAGACCTTGTTCTCGTTCTCGCCTTCCATCGAGGGGAGGATCGGTGGCATCGGCTCGCTGCAAACAATATTTTATCCTCCTTACAAGAAACCTAAGAAGAACAGACGCGGGAAAAGACGACCTTAAAGAAACCGTGCAGATCGAACGTGCATGTAGTATGTAGTTTAATCAAACCGCTCGCAAACGTTCAGTGAGTGGCTAGTGGTGTATATCTTTTACAACCTATCGAAGCCTACTAATCCACAATTGAAGCTACTGTGCCTTGAATACCCTTTTCATGATATTATTGTTGGTATCTCTTTTGGTGTGCAGCGTGCATAGATTTCTCTGAAAGCGCACGGACTTCTGTTCAACTCGAGTGACTCTCCACTTATGAATGTTTTTGTGTTGTCTACAAAAGTTTATCCAGTGCACCCACGCACGGCGCACCACCGCGCCGTTGGAAACCAATGACAGTTTGTAGACATGGCAACTCGGAAGTAAAAATGGTATCTACATTATTTTTCAAATTTGTCGTACTTCTGACCAAGTGTCTAGACGGTCCATGTCTCAAGTTTTAAAAAAAGTAGTTCTTATAAAATGCATCATAGGTGATTTTCAGAAAATATAGATCTGTGTACACTTTTCGCAGAAAGGAAATTCCTCGATTTGTTTATACTCCTTCCTCGTGATATTCTCCTCAGACCTGTGAGTCAGTTTGAAACTTTGAGTGACATTTCAAGGTACCCAGTTATGAATTAACATAATCTATCCATAAAACTTCGATCCAATGGAAACAAGGGAAGAACTTACCTCAATGAAACTATATGCGCAGATTCTTTGCCAATTTTTATAGTGCAGTGTTTATACTGAATGTCATTAATTTGCTTTCGTGTTGCGATTATATAGCATAATTCTATGTGTCACTCAATATAGTTGTGAAAACAAATACACGTCTCTCTCTCTCTCTCCCCTCCCCCCTCTCTCTCTCTCTCTCTCTCATCCTCTCTCTCTGTCCCACTTTCTCTTTCCCATCAGGCTTCTCCCCCCTCCCGTCACTCATCCCGTTATATATTATTATAGACAGAAACTCAAATAATTGTCAAAACGACGGCGTTAGTCACCAGAGGAATGGAGGATATTCCCCTGGCTTGGTTGGGCTTTGTGGATGATGCGGTCACCGGTGACCAAACTGGTCTGGAATGCACCTATAAATACAGCTAGGACTTAGCATTACATCGATTATCGCATCCGGGACTAATGCTCAACTTTTAATCTCAACTTAACCTTAACCTCAACTTTTAATCTATAACCTGTGATTGTGATGCACGTAGACCCTATTACACATTCATGACAGTTGCAGAATAACACAACCTGCCCTGTTAACAGTTCCTTCAGGTTTTTCGTCAAACTATTCGATCTGACGAAGAAAAAAAAAATCCCATCTGGTCATTATTTAATACCACAGCCACAGGGAAGTTGGATCATTGCCTTCGATGTAGCCGCGAACTGTTGAACTGGAAACTAGTTATCTTTATTGAGTCGGTGTTTCATACCCCCATTTTGTCTCCTTCTTCTTCCTTGTAAATCCCTTTCTCTCTTTTCCCTCTAGCTCGCTCTCTCTTTCGTTCTCTCACTCTTCCCTTCTCATTCCTGTTCTTTCACCTTTTCTCATCATTCTTCCTTGTCTATCCTATTCTCATTCCTTTTCCCTCTCCATCCTTGCACTAATTAAAACTCGATATTTTTTCCCTTTATTCATTCTTGATTACAAGTTTGATTTTTTCCTAAAAGGGGACATAGCTTCACCAGCTCTACTTCTTTTATAGGTTCCTCCACTTTTTCTCAAATTATGATGTAAATAAGAATGATTATATTATTTACAATTCTTTATACTGATGCAATGTATAATGATCACTAAAGAAGTATGTACATCATTTGATAATTGCAACATTATTATTGACAATAATAATGTTGCAATATCTATTATCAAAATGATGTAATGCACTGCTATGTTTTGTTTATGTTTTATCATACATGTATAATGTAATGTAATGAGAAAGTGAAAATAAATTTGAACCATAGCCTGAATCTCATTTCATTTGATAGCAACTAATCATTTCAAATTGTTAAAGTTAGATTGGATATTCATGTAATGCATGAAGTGCCCACTTTCCCTCTCCTATTTTCATGACTTTCCTCTTCCAAATAAGATGTATTTCGTGTTTTTTCTCGTTTTTTCTTTGTTTTGAAGGGTTAGTAAAAGAACTGAAATTGTTAAGTTATTAAGAATAAATCCCTATTTTTACACTTATGGAGCAGTATCGATCTCTGTCATACATATTGGATCAAAGACATACGGTTTTATTCAGACGCATTCTTTGTGGTCAGCCGATGCATAAGAAGATGGAGGCGAACTTTAGGTAGGGGTAGGGGTGTTGGTGGGATTGAGTTTGTAGAGGACAATATGAATTGTGGACCCCTCAAATGAAAGTTAGGAATGATGAGTAATTCAATTTACAAATTCGTAACTACAAAATGGAACTAGAAATAAGGGGGAAAGGGGGGGGGGGGGGGTGTCAACAGAGACGAGAACGGGACAAGAGAGTACTTTACAATGTATGACAAAGATAGAAGAACACGGTCAAAATACACAAAGTAGACGATGCAAAAAAAGAAGTGAGAGATTGGGGGTACAGACAATTAAAGGATGAGCTGCATGATGGGTTGAGAAGAAGATGAGGAAGGAGAAATGTGCATTAGAAAGGAGATATGCATGAGAGGGCACAATATAATATATTAAAAACACTCGCAAGTACCGTGTGTTTTTAACTATATTTAATTATTTTCGTTGTATCTAAATATTTTCAAGGTATTTTCCCCCAATATGAAAGTAATTTGTGGCGATTACGCTTTAAAAGAGTGCAGATTATTGTTATACATAACTTATAAACCCATAGTATGCATGAATGGTCTTATTGAAAATAATTTAATTTGAATACAATATGAAAAAAACGATATTAAGAATCTATGATTATCATCTCACTTTTTAGGTGATGTTGTATTGACTACTCATGCAGTCATACGAGCATGTAGCGTTCTACTAACTAAAACATCCGTTTTTATAAAAACATATCTGACCGCATGTTTATAAGCGTACCATGCACCAATACCGCCATGCTGTCCCATCCCACATGATAAAGCGTGTGTGTAACCATGGTTACAGGTAACCTACAATCTTCCAGACGTCTGATTCACATCATGCCTTCGTTTTTCATGACTCACTATGACAGAAAACATTTGGTGGCGTCTATATGTCAAAGTTTACCAAACAAAAACATTCGTAATCGCTTGATAATGATTTGTGTTGTGTTGCTATTGTATTCCCTACATGGGGTCCCGTCAATATCAGCAATATTTTGTGACACAGTCATGTTTGCCTTTTCCCATATAGATGTCATATGATACCACTGACTTATATTTTAGCGAGATGAAGTTGTGATAATTCTGAAAGGAGTTAGGCGGGGATTCCCCCTTAAACGACTAGAATGAACTGCAATACTTGGAATCCAGTCTGCATGCATTGTTTGTTGCTATGTCGGGCAAGCTTTCAGGTAGTCAAGGAAAACCTTTGTTGTAAAAGTATGCATAAAATATGAACTTAGTAAACCATCGGTGCCTTTCTAAATACTGTTTAACATTATACCAGTTTACGAAAAAATTCAAACTGTCGGAACATCTCTACTATGATAGTATTCCAAGGTTTTCCTGACCCTGCAACATGTATCCACATTGCACTAATGACGGCATAAAAAGGTTAAGTAACTTAAAACTAAAATTAGACATGCAAGAAGCATTCGGGAGCCATTATTATGTAGACTGCTGCAATACTGGCGGAAATAGATTACTTTAATCGACAAAAATGCAGCTTTATACTAAATAAATGCAAGCTGTGTGGTTGTCAAGTTTTATTTTCTCGAAAATGGACATTTCGGTCATTGTACGGAAGTTGAATATTTTTCTCATCTCAACCCATTTAATTTGGGATTCATAGAGTTTCAAACCGAATTTTATCATGAAACCAAAAGAAAGAAAAGAAAAGAAAAAAAATCATGAATATGGAATATAAAAGCAAAGGAATTGGCTGAATTTCATTTCTGGTACAGAAGCAACATCCCTCCGAATGATGTGTATATATTGAAGACAAACGAAGGGTTTGAGGAAAATACATTAATCAAACAATTAATAGGAAAGTCGTGAATTTCTTTAATGAAATGAAAAACAAGAAAAGCTATAAAAATCACTATACATGTATATGCGGGAACTTCATTTCTAGTTTTTAATATCAATCTCTCACCATCATCTGTTATTAACTGTAAATTTTCAACGAAATTCACTTCCTTTTCCTTGAGAAAATTGAATTCCTCACCATGCCTTTGCCAAGATTATATACCACGTACTGCATGCACATTCGTATAGAACATTTCATGAAGTTAAACAAAGGAGAACTATTATGTTGAAAGAAGACAAACTTAACACGATTGAAAAAAAAAAGGATTAAAAAAAAAAAAAAATCCAAAACAATGCTTGGTGAAATCAGATTATGCGAAGGGCGGTGGGGGGCTTTAAAGTCGATGCAATATAGTAACAATGGGAAAAGGTTGAGGGCACGACGTCACAAGTTCTTGACCATTGAATTTAGGCCGATTTTCCGAACACAATAATAATAATAATAATAATAATACATTACATTTATAAAGCGCTTAATACAAGTTTCTAAGCGCCATAGCAAAGACTTTAAAGAAATCAGCTCGTGGGCAATGTTAAAACCCTATTTAACATCCCACAGGCCAAAAAATCACGTTCAGATGAGGCCATAATTATGAATGTGCTTGCAATGTTCGCACATTTTGATGAACATGGGAAAGGCTATTGAAATTGCCTTAGTTTGATTTATCGGAAGCATTTGCGACGTGTTTTTAAAACCTTATACCTTCTCTCTTTTGTCCTAATTGTTTTTAATTTGTTTGTCTGCATTTCTGCTTGAATTTCAAATTGAAATGATATGGAAGACAGTAGGCTTTCTTTCACATAAGCAGAACAGTAGATGTAAAGAGAGAGAGAGAGGGGGAGAGAGAGAGAGAAAGAGAAAGAGAGATAAAGAGAGAGAGAGAGAGAGAGAGAGAGAGAGAGAAGCGGTTCATTCATTCTCTACCAGGCGTGGTATTCAGAGACGTTATAATATTAATCATATTGACGTCCATTGGACATTGTAAGTTTTCTATCCATAACAAATATTTCACGAAGATTGAAACAAGGTCGGGAATGTCGCAACCGGAGCTTTTCGCCTCTTGACCTCTGATGAAAAGGTCAATACCGAATCTACAGTTGGCATGGCAACACGGTTGGCATAGCCGCATGACTTTGACCATAACTTGTGGAATTTATGGCGTGTACTGGCTGAAGAAGCTGAATAAATAAAGACACGTACACGACTTCACAAATCAGTGGCGGATCCAGCCGACGGCGGGGGAGGGGGCCCAATTCGTGAGAAAATATTAGTGGCGAAACAGCCAGCCGGTGAATAAGCGGGAGGGGGGGGGGGGGGGGGGGGTGGGGGGGAGGAGTATTTTTTATTTTTTTATTTTTTGCTCCCGAAAATTCGAAATTCGCGCCGGCCGATAATTCGCTCAGTGTGGGAGGGGGGGGGGTGAGCACTTTTTTTCCCCCACCCCCCTTCCCCGGGATCCGCCATTGTCACAAAATGGCTGGCTGGTATTGAGCGCAGTCAGCGCTATGTTCAAAATGAAAATATCCTACATTAATAATAAGAATAATAGTGGGTTCTCGTATGGCGCTCATGTCTGTTACACTTGACACGTCTGGCGCTCCCGATTATTACCCTGGCATTAGCACGGCTGCCATTACGACGCTCTAGCATTTCATTTCAAGGATTTAATTCCTGCCAGGTACCCATTTAAATTAAACCACAGGGGGTTGAGTGTGGCAAATGTAGATCAATGTCACGACGGGACTCGAACCGCGGACCCTGTGATCCGACAGTCCGGTGACATATCCACTCAACCACGACACCTCTACACATGAGTGAAGAAGAAGCAAATAAACATCAACAAATAATCTTATGCCGGTGATAAATAGTAAACGCAATATTTAAGGGATAAATACGAAGGGGGGGGGGGATTATTACTCTTAACTATCGAAGTAAATCCGCGATGTTTGCTAACCTAAACATTTCGAGATATCAGACATTTGTAATTTCAATAGCTTTGTCCATCTAGTTTTTGAAATGTTCAAACTTTTAAATGATTACGTAATAGGAACATGATTTCCATAGGCAGTAAAAATAAGGTAATAAAATTGCTCTATTTTTTTTTTAAATTGATTTTGCAAGACATCCGTCTGTTTTGATGGGTTCCATTTTAACTCATTTCGTTGCTGTGTCGGAAAGCATAAGGCAAACAGTTGGTCAAAACAGTTGGTCGTCAATAGCAACATGCGGTGGACTTGAACAAGTTTCCGAATTTTTTGTTGTTGCATGTCCTGCTTACAAAAAAAAGAAAATAGGAAGGATGATTTTGATGTTTTGAAAATACGTGATTTCCTGCTTCTATTTAGATGTTTGTCGACCGCCTAGAGATTCATTAAAAAACCATCTATCTATCTTATCTTGCTTCTAATACTCCATGATCACTCCTTCATGGTCACTCCTTCATAATTATGGAAATGATAGTGCATAAATATTTAAACAACAGACATTCTCTTCATGCATATTATCTTATAGGGTTGAAACAACATGTTTAATATATTACTCATTGCGGATGTAGTATCGAAAATAATATCGCTAGTGATTTTCGTTTGTCTTGCAATATATGGTCAACAAGGGATCTAAAAGATCACGACGTTTCACCTGACGAAGTGTTGCAGCGGCACACGAAACGTCGTGATCTTTTAGACCCCTCGTTGACCATACAGTGCGAATCGGACAAACGAATATCACTAGCGATATTATTTTCAAAACATGTTTCTCACCATCTAACTGGTTTATTCCACGATATCTCTCTCTCTCTCCCTCCCTCTCTCTCTCTCTCTTTCCCTCTCTCTCTCTCTCTCTCCATCCTCCCCCCTGTCAAACCAAATTGCCGACAACTTGACCGAAAATGTATTTATGATTTGAAATGATAAACATTACTCAAGAGATGGGGAGGGGTGCATGAACGAAACCAAGCTTATACAACTGTATACATGTTATGATAGATGACGAATCACATTTTCATCTAATATTAGATTGGGTTTGTACATAGTTTTGTTTTACACAAATAGTTTGGTAGCCTATAATCTAGGCGGAGTGCCGAGCTTTTTTCTTTGCTGCTAGACTAACCCTAAGCAGAACGTCTGATACGGCGAGACTACGAACCGTGAGTCGCGAAGCGGCGCGCCGCCTGCGCATATTTTTTTTACACAACTGTTTAGCCACTTCAGTCAAATATACTGTTCAAACGACTAGAGACAGAGTCTAGCATTACCCTTCGCAGTTATGTTAGATTGCTGGAGCTGTGTACATAATATACTCGTTATTTGTTTCGGGTTAAATCCCCGGTTAAATCTATCCTCTCTTCTCTTTCATTATGTATTTCTGTGTTCTCCTTCAATATATCCTCTTCTCTTTTGTCATGTATTTCTTTTTTTTCTCTCTTCAATCTATCCTTTTTCTCCTTCGTTATACATTCTCTGTTTTTCGTTAAATCTATCCCCCATTCTCCTTCGTTATGTATTTTTTTTTGTTCTCCTTTATTCTGACCTCTTCTCTTTTGTTTTATGTATTTCTTTGTTTCTCCTTCAATCTATCCTTTTCTCCTTCATCTTCTATATTTCTTTGTTTTAATCTGATAGATCCCCTTTCTCATGTATTTCTCTGTTTTTCCTTAGTCTAGATGAGTAGATCTATGATCCTCTTAGCTCTTCAATTATGTATTTATATTCTCTTCCTTTGACTTATCCTCTTCTATTTCCTTATGTATTTCCTTGTTTTTCCTTCTCCATAATCCATATCCTCTCCACTATCCTTGTTTTCCCCTTAATTTGTATCATCTTTACTTCCCTGGGTGTACGTGCTTGCACATAAAGTGCGCTGACGACCTAGACTCTTTCACCAGAGCACTTCTTGGAATGTTTTCGTGAAAATGGCTAAACTGTTGTGTAAAAAAAATATGCGCTCACCGCCTATACTCACTGGTCTAGCTTGTTTTTTTATTATCGACCATGAATCCGTGGCAGTTTTCGTACGAAAAACTGCCACGGATTCATCGTCGATAATAAAAAAAACAACGACTAAAGCTCACGGTTCGTAGTCTCGCCGTATCAGACGTTCTGCTTAAGGTTAGTCTAGCAGCAAAGAAAAAAGCTCGGCACTCAGCCTAGATTATAGGCTAATAGTTTGGCAGTCCATAACTTTTAAGCTGGCGACACGAAAACACAATAATAAAGGTGTAACTCACTTCACACATGATAGTATATTTTTTAATCAATACTCAAGGGCAACTTTTTTAATGAAATTAAGAGGCCGACTGAGCAGTTATACTAAGCTGTAATGAGTTCTAAAATTTAGATGACAATCTCATAATAGACATCGTTCTGCTTCATTGGCAAAACTAACAGGCATATCCCACCTCGTGGCTACCTATAACAAAAAATCATATTAAAATATCTCACAAGGTAAGAATGAAATCAGGAAACTGATAAGAAAGTTATGAATTCTTTCATTACTTCTTTTATATTCTTTCTTTCTCCATTACAAGGTTTTCACCTCATTAATACATGTTGTATGATGAACTTTTATATTAGGATATCCCAACATTTCCCCTTTATTCAAGAGCCGGATTTCCAGTATGCATTTGCTAACGTTTCTAAAGCAGTACAATAAATCACTAGAGCAAAGACTACATTATTTGAGCTGGGATTGACATCACTGTTATATTCCCCAAAATCGAAAGGCGAAGTTATTTGGATGACTGTAACCCGCCATTAAATGTTTTTGATACGTCTCATAATGTCAAATATCAGAACATGTTCAAAACTGGGTTATGAAATTCCATCATAAGTACCTTTCCACAGTTAAAGGAGTGTAGAAAAGCAAATTCTAGTTTTCGTACGAAAAACTGCCACGGATTCATCGTCGATAATAAAAAAAACAACGACTAAAGCTCACGGTTCGTAGTCTCGCCGTATCAGACGTTCTGCTTAAGGTTAGTCTAGCAGCAAAGAAAAAAGCTCGGCACTCAGCCTAGATTATAGGCTAATAGTTTGGCAGTCCATAACTTTTAAGCTGGCGACACGAAAACACAATAATAAAGGTGTAACTCACTTCACACATGATAGTATATTTTTTAATCAATACTCAAGGGCAACTTTTTTAATGAAATTAAGAGGCCGACTGAGCAGTTATACTAAGCTGTAATGAGTTCTAAAATTTAGATGACAATCTCATAATAGACATCGTTCTGCTTCATTGGCAAAACTAACAGGCATATCCCACCTCGTGGCTACCTATAACAAAAAATCATATTAAAATATCTCACAAGGTAAGAATGAAATCAGGAAACTGATAAGAAAGTTATGAATTCTTTCATTACTTCTTTTATATTCTTTCTTTCTCCATTACAAGGTTTTCACCTCATTAATACATGTTGTATGATGAACTTTTATATTAGGATATCCCAACATTTCCCCTTTATTCAAGAGCCGGATTTCCAGTATGCATTTGCTAACGTTTCTAAAGCAGTACAATAAATCACTAGAGCAAAGACTACATTATTTGAGCTGGGATTGACATCACTGTTATATTCCCCAAAATCGAAAGGCGAAGTTATTTGGATGACTGTAACCCGCCATTAAATGTTTTTGATACGTCTCATAATGTCAAATATCAGAACATGTTCAAAACTGGGTTATGAAATTCCATCATAAGTACCTTTCCACAGTTAAAGGAGTGTAGAAAAGCAAATTCTACATATGTTATCTACAAACATATGATATTCTTGCATGATTTAATTCAGCTCAATTAACCATGAAAAGTTTGCCTGTTCAAGAAAACCTATGATCAAGAAGTAAGATCTGTTGCCATATACATGTTTGTACTGTGAAGATGAACAACTGCTCATCATGTCTAGTTGCTACACTTACAGTTAAGCGAGAGGGAAAGACTTATTTTACATGACTTACGACAATATTACTAACAATTCCTTGACCAAAGCACTCTACCATAATACCTTGGAAATTGAATTTGATTACGATTTCGCACTTGCATTGCCCACTCTCCACTCATTTTGGAGTACTCATTCCAGCCAATCACCAGTCTAAATGCATGCATGTATAAGTTCCATCTGACTAAATTATCCATTTATTCACCCATGTAGAGAGAGTCAATGTACATGAAATGCCTTGTCTAAACACAAGTGCCTAACAAGCTAGGCTGAAACATTATTCTGAATTTCTGATGTCATTACAAAACCCACAATCTCAAACCACTTAACTCAACATTTTACTTTTAGAAATGGTAAATACATTGTAATATCATTAAACCTGAAAAATAATTATATATGGGCACTGGTGGTTGCTTCTACATGATGAGACAAACAGCTGTTGCTGTCTTTTGAAAAAGAAATATAGTACTTATTCTCCCTAGCTCTGAATTAGGAGAAATCACAGATTTGGATTTGTGATGAGGAAGAATGACTTCACATGGGACTTTCCCTGACAAGTTTGAAAAGTTGTCCCTTATAAATAACTACCGGTATGTCCCATTTGCAGGCCAAAAAATGAAAAGGTTGAATTCCACCAGCATTTAAAAGATAATGCTAGTGTATAACTTCCCTCAAAACGAAAGGGCTCGAAAATGTCTTTTTGTGGGAAAATAAAGACCGTTAGTTGTCGAATCGACTTTAGGGATTGCAATTCTTATAGTAAATAGTCTGATTTTCAGACACTTGTACCGAATGGTGTACATTTTGTGCTTGGTAAAGATTCAATCAGTTTAATTTTGGCCAATGCTAGAAGTGGGTTACTGATGTAGACAAATGCTCATGTACTCATTACAGCTCATTTTATGTATGTTATTACCAAAGAAAAAAAATGAAGTCAGTCAGTCACTCAATAGTGTCCGACGGTGAAGTCTAGAAAGTAAACGGGTTTCCTTGCATAGTTTGAATACAAGGACACTGCTAACGTTTAAATTTCACAGATAGGACCTACGTGACATATTCATAATTCCTGCAAAGTTCTACAGCATCTGATGTTGGCTGCAAATGGGACAATTTCTACCTTTAACGAATCCCAAGGCAATCTTGATAGAGAATTTGGCAAAGATTTTTTTTTGTCAGTTGAAGTACAGGGTATCAACTGGCAAGGCTGTTAAATGAGTGACATAGGTCTTGTTCTGTACACTGTGACAAGGCCATTGTAAAGTTTGTTAAACTTCGAGTCAAGACAGATCGTCTGCTGAGAGCCAAAAGGGCATTAAAGTCCAAGTCCACTCCAAAAAAAAACTTACTTTCAATAGAAGCAGAAAAATCAGACAAACCAATCAAAAAAAGTTTGAGCAAAATCGGATTTCTACTAAGAAAGTTATGAATTTTTGAAAAAGTCTGTAAAACTAAGGGACAATGAAAATCACAAGACAAATTGGAAATTCACTCATGAGTTTGTGACGTCATGTCCTCACTATCCACTAATTGTTTTCTTTATATTGAAAATATTTATTTCCTATTTTCCCCCTAAGAATCTTATTTCTTCACACCAGCATCCAAGTTAGATTGATAGAAATATGTTTTTGTGTGGATGCACTAATATAGAGTGGACTGGTACTTTAACTCACGCTTTTTACATAGAGTTAATACTCTTCTGACCCTCAGTAGATGGTATTAAAGTAGAGTCCCTGCTTGCAGAGAACCACGTATAACCCTCCCTACAAAGGCATAAACCAGTCCATAGTTACACTCTGGGCATGGGTGGAGCACAGGACATTTCTACAAACTTGTGAAAACTGGGTATGAACTCGTGAACGTTATGCATTCATTTTTGTCTTTGCTTCAACAGTGCATTCTGTGATGTTCAGGGCTGTTTGAAAGGGACACAAAAGATATACATCGTGTGCAACCATTCCCCCCCCCTTTTTTTTGTTGGGGGAGGGGGGGGGGGGGTGGTTATTCTAAAATGTAAAGCGTTGAACCTCACCATACTTTTAACAAATCTCTGGTAATTTGAGGTCTTTGGTGGCATGTCCTAACGTTAACAGGTCTAATAGACAACATGTTCATGAAATTTATTTTGTTTATTGTTTGCGTTTGAATTGCTTCCAGCATTTACCTCCATCAGGAAGCTGAAAACATAACAGAAAGGATGTGAATATCCTGCAAAGATTTCACAACACTGATGTGGATGCTACATGTAACATGGGTGAGAACTCAGATTGACACATGTACTTAACTTTCCATTATGTCAGCCCCAACCCAAGTTCTTTTATCAAGGCAAAGTCCAAAGTTCTGATGACGTAGAAACATATCTCTCTGTCTCTGTCTCTGTCTCTCTCTCTTTCTCCCTCTTCTCTCTCTTTCTCTCTTCTCTATTCTCTCTCCTCTCTCTCCCTCTCTCTCCCCCCTCTCTCTCTCCCTCTGTTCCTTTCTCTACTGCCTTCCATAACATTTCAGTGAGAACAGTTTCAAGGAATCAAAACAAAACAAGAATGTGGGTGAAATATGTAATCCTCTTTCATAAAAGAAGAGACAAAAATTAAATGAATGTATTAGAAGCCATGCTATCTACTCTCCCATAAATGAGGCAAGACTTTATTCATAAAACATGCATGTATATCAAAGCGTTTAAAGGTAGAAGAGCTTCAAGATCTGATAGTGACAAAGCCGTTTGTATGGTAGCACATTATCCTCTGTGGTTGTGAGAAGTAGAAATTATACCCCAAAAAATAATTATTTTAATACAAGAAAATAAGCAAATATATAAATCTTATGAATATTATAAGCCTGTCTGCTCAGCATACAAAGTCCTTCAAAGAGGAAGGATGAAGAGAATGATAATCCTCTGCATCTTGAAGAACCATGAAGTACCTTGGAGATGATGCTTAACAAAGACGATCAAACGTGTGGTGACGTCCGTGTTATTCTCACTGTCATATGGATTCTTCTCTAATTAGTATTATTTACATCTGCAGTGTGCAACGCGTGACATCTCCTATGGGCTTTACTTTGTTATCATAATCCTTGGCCATTGGATTTCAAGCCAGCACACAGTGTGCACCATCTCCACCCCCTGTGAGTATTCCTGCCATCACTCACACTATTCACATGCAGGCATGCAGGCATGTGGAAAAAGGAAGTCACAATGACTCTTAGTCTTGGCAACCCTCAAAAGTACCAATTTAGCGCTGGATAATGGCATTGTAGAATAAAATAGGATGTAAGCGTCACAGCTGCCACTCAAACCACAGACTTATCCTCTAGACAGAGTGTACTGGGTTCAAAGATTGTCTTCCACTTTGTTCCATATCTCTTATTGGTCCTTTACCATCCCACATGGACATTCCTGATCTAAATAAGCATAGGAAGCAGGAACAAAGTACTTGTCACGGTAAAGCAACCAGCAACTGGATCACGGTTCTACAACAAACCATTATTTCTTCTTGATCTTCACACTGTGCTTCTTTCTCCAGTTTTGAAGTCAGAGCTGGGAGGAAGGGAGAGAGGGACGATAGGTCATACACTCATCAGCAGTTCCTTTTCTTTTCTCCTTGTTTCCTGGGAATTGAAAGAAGAAAATAAAAATGCATTAAAAAAGAATATGTTGAAACAAAACTTGTTTAAGCTAATCTGACTTCTTGTAGTGAACATGTTTTTTTTATAGAAACTGACATAGAACTATGGAATTGTAATTGTTAATCATGAATAGATGTTTTGTTTGGTCAAGCTTTAATACATATAAAAAAACAAATAATTGCTGGAAATCACATTCCCCAGAAAGGACAACTAGTACGTATTTTGCATATTATGGTTACCTCCTGATATGTACATGATTGAGAATATTATCACGATTTACTTATCTTTCCTTGCTCCTCATGCAGCTATCATACATTTCTCTACCCTACTCATTTGAAAGATTTGAGATATAAATTATTTGTATTCTTGTACATTCAGCGAAAGTAGTGTTTGATTCTGAGAGGATATATTTGTCAACAGCAAAACAAAGAAATGACAAAAATCAATTGCAAACTAGACATTGAATTTGTCACAGCGACAAATTAGGTGATCTGCTGCTTTGATCAAGACATAACACATGTAGATACTCAATGGGAGATTTGGTCTTTATAAAAGAAATTCCACCCTCCACTCATAACATGCCTATGTACAAGCTCAATTAGTAATCAAGGATATAGAAACAATAGTAATGACAGGAGTTGGCGAATATGTCGGCTCGTACAGAGCAGCAAAAGCGATGGTCGAGAATCGTGAGGAAAAATGTTAATATGAGCATTGTATGAGAGTTGAAGCATGATGGAGAAAAATCTGAACCAAGAGGCATTCACTAAATTTAGTCACGAGACCAAAAGGCTGGACTGGACGTTTAGATTTACCACCCAGCCAAGTATCATGTGTTGACGGTGGCTTGGGTGGGTCGGTGAAAAGGATAAGGAGTAGAAAGAGCATTAATCCAGGGAGGTGTTTTAGATAACCGGAGGACTTGTTGTGGTCAGATGTTTATATTTCGGCAAAAGCAAAAAAGAAGAGGAAAAGAGACTACAGAGTTGTGTGGTCGTGAGATCGACAGATCAAGAGATACTGGTAGATAGAGAGAGAGAGAGAGAATGTTGAAAGACTACACTCATTAGGAGATTTGCTACACTACACAGATGATCACCTAATAACACAGAGTCAGCGAGAAATTTAGACTTTGAAGAATAATCCCATCCTCCATTCGTATAACACGTACAACTAGAAAGTCTGAAACGTGTAAGACTAACCATGACGGAAATGTAACACAAACTCAATGGGAGATAGCACATACAAATAAAAACCATAATGTCAGAGTATGCAGTCTTCACCTTAAATCAGAATTTTGACCACGATGCAGTCTTCTGATCAAAAATTAATTCATTGTACATTTGTAGAATTAGGTCTTAGATACATCATAATAAAATGTTGGAGACATCAGAATAGGAATAGACAAGATATATTCAAAACAACAACAGCTAATATTACCTAATCAAATCAAATTCCTTTTTTCCCTTTAAGTGCCATTTTGTTAACATCAAAGCATTCTAACAGCAAACGTGATACATGAAATCGCATCTCCAATTCATACCCTATCAGAACATGAGAAAAAAAATTGGGGGTAACTAGCCATTCTGAGTTATAAAGGATTTAAAGTTGGTACTTTTTTACCACTTTTGGAAATTTTTGCAAAAGCGCTGGTGCATCAATTTTGGGGGTAATTCAACGTCTATGAGCTAAATTTAGGTCAATAATGGCTGAACGTGATTTCAAACTGCTAAGAATAGTATCAGCAACACCATACACGTGAAAACAATTAAATTACATCCAGTACGGACGGCAAGTGCAAAAATGTCTGAAACATGTAGTAAATTGGTCCAATGAACAATTTTATATTTTGACGCACAAGTCCGCGTCCGCAAAGACATGGTTGTGACCAAAAGTTTATGCATATCAAATATCATTCAGAAATGACAATGTATGAAAAATCCTACAGAAAGGAAAGAAAAAAGTTACAAAAGAAAGATACGGTAGATGCTTTGCCATGGTTCGCAGCAGGTCACCTAATAAACCCCAAAATAGAATGCTTGTGGCATTATGCTTACAGAGTGTTTCAAGTTTTTACAAAGAAACAATCATCTCTAGTAACCGCAACAATCAACAATAACAATTCTTCTTTTTAATTAATTTTTCCTCTCATGCATGACTCCTGCCATGCCCGTTACACAATTGTACTCACCGTGAAATCAAAGTTGCTTCGTGTATATGTAACAGTAACTGAAAGTTCAGAACAAGGCTAAAATGCCAATGACTCTTTGTGGTATTTCTAATTTTAGGTTGATTTATAAAGTCTGATCATTTCCTTGTAGTCTGAAATGACCTATAAGTTAGAACACTGACTGGATAAATTATCCTGTGGAAAGACAAATCTACAATTTCCACTCGCTATCCAGGTGTAGTAAGTCAGTTCCTCAGAGGTAGGATGAAATTCTTAGAATGTTTGAGACCCTTACAAATGGAATCTGAGTCAAATCTGGGTACATGTATACTAATTCAGAAATTTGTAATCTCAGGGTACATAGCAGTTATAATTATGATTATAATTATCAGAGCTGCCAACCTTGTGCGAGCAAAAAAAGGAATCATGATGGCAAAAAAAAAAAGGAATTTCAAGCCAAAAAAGGAATTCATAAAAACAAAACTTACAACCACGCGTGACACGCTTCCAATGCAGAAATGTTCATTCATCATGCTGTTTTTTCCATACAAGCAGGAAATCTTTTTGGTGGTTATTTTGGTATTATCGGCATTTCATTCTTTTCAAGTACGTTTTAAATTTAGTTTTCTGTTGAATTTGTCAAATCACCATTTTAGGGCAGTTGTTTGACGTGCGGTATGTAAAAAAAATCATTACAAAAAAAAAAAAATTATGAAGAAAAAAAAGTAATACCGTAATTTGGAGGAAAATTTGGAGTAATTCCGGCAAAAACGGAATGGTTGGCAGCTCTGAATTATGATTATGATTATTGTTGTCATCAATTATCATATCAGCTCGGTCTAGGTGACTTCTCATATCATCGCACTTTCATGAGCTGCCAGACTACATGCATAACAATCTGATGGAGTCTTACACCCCACCTCAAACAATTATTGACATTTTGTCAAGAAACCAGACAGTTATCCTCATGTCGAGGTCTACATGTCAATAATTCTTACTACTTAATCTTATTTAAACTTTATTCTCATGAGAAAGGCCATGAATGGTCACAGGATACTGAAACCCGCTAAACAGACAAAACATGAGAGGGTTTTCTTACATCAAATCTCTGCAGCATGTGATAGGACCGACAAAGCTTATAACCTTACACAAGGCTAGCTCATGAATACCATACTACAAAAGAGGGCCACTGAGGGTCGCTGTCTTATCATTTAAACACAAAGTATTTTTACTATAAAGATACTATGTCCCATTTGCAGCCAACATCAAATTCTGAAGAACTTTGCAGGAATTATGAATATGTCACGTATGTCGTATCTGTGAAATTTAAACGTTAGCAAGCAGTGTCCTATTATTCACATTATGCAAGGAAACCCGTTTACTTTCTAGACTTCACTGTCAGACACTAGTTATTGAGTGACTGACTGACTTCTTTTTTTTCTTTGGTAACAACGTACAGAAAATGAGCTGTAAAGGGTACATGACGTTTGTCTACATGAATAACCCACTTCTTGTAATGGCCAGAATTAAACTGATTGAATCTTTGCGCAGCACAAAACGTACGTCCATTCGGTACGAGGGTCTGAAAATCAGACTATTACTTAAATGATTGCAATCACTAAAGTCAATTCAACAACTAATGCTCATTATTTTCACACTTAAAGACATTTTCACTCCATTTCGTTTTTGAGAGAAGTTCTAAATTAGTATCATCTTTCAAATGCTGTTGGAATTTAACCTTTTCATTTCTTGGGGCCTGCAAATGGGACATAGTACCTTTAACTGACGAAGTCAGAATGTAATACGGCCTTGTCTGTCTTACATAATTTCATTATTTATTCCAATATCTTCACAATAACTGAGTAAATACACTGGAAGAAGTAAACAGCTTAGTATCATTTTAAGTCCTTTTGCATTGAAGACATTCTAGATTTTCTATGACAGGAAGCTTTTCACTTTTAAGTCAAATTGGGCAATAAAACCAAGAATATACAACCATGCCATAAGAAACACCTGCACATCACAAAAAGTTGGTGCACAAAGAGATTTGTCTCCCAAAGCATGCTCAAAAGATTAAACACATTTTTGGATAGATTAGCCCATGAATGACTGAATAAAGTTAATGATCCAATGAATGGCTGAATACAGATTAAAAATAGACACTGAGTAATAAAACACAATTTCATTTCAACTGTCACACTTGATGTCACTTTAAATTTCTTTTTAGCAACAAAGAATCAAAGATTTTTCCTCTTCAAATATTTTTTTATTTAAATGCCTTTTCATCCATCAAATTCCTATCCTCATATCAGACATCATTCCTCCCCTCAATCATTGTATTTAAATTAAATTAAATTAAAAGACTAAAACATATTTCATGACTAAATGATTGAGGGAAAAAAGAAAGAGAAATGGTAAATGTGTACTCTGCACCATTAGGGATATATAATGAACAGACAGAACGAGACAACGAATGATAGAAAATTGAAGAAAGAGAGAGAGAGAGAGGGAGAGAGAGAGAGAGAGAGAGAGAGAGAGAGAGAGAGAGAATGTGAAAAAGAAATATAATGGAAAACACACAGTGCTGAGATATAAAATACATATCAGCCAGATCAACATGTTTGTGAGCCAATGAATGGAATACCGTAAGCATCTATAACAAAACATTTTGAGGTTTATGCAATTTTCAAGGACTCACCATTTGTATTTGTCAGACAGTTAACATATTAATGACCAAGAAAGTCAATACAAAACAATTATAGGGTATGCAAGAGAGCCTCACATTTTAATGCTTGCATAAAAGTCAATAAACAAGCTAGAATCTGTACCCCTTTGGGAGGCAAATTCTGCATTTTTGAAACTCCATTTACACTGAATACAAGGTGGCAGCACCAATAAGGCATTTCCTTTCTAGCTGCCTCCTCATTCACATAAATACTCACTTTTTCTAAGTTTTTGTCCAGATCACCTTATATTGTACTATTATCTT